>CAMTDV010001634.1:18404761-18571214 GCA_947069175.1 Scalesia atractyloides
CAAAAACTAAAAACGATTGTTCAAATTATTTTTTGTGGAATAGGTGGTGGCCCCTGAAAGTGAACATTTTTTAAGTCAGCTGAAATTGATCGACCACCTACATTGGTGGCTTTGATTAACGGGAAGACAATAGCTAACTCTATCATGTGCGCCTTATATGGCGAGGCCACAGTTTACTAAAACTGTTGACCACCTTATGAGAGACATGTGCTGTCGCTAGTGTTATATGGCAACATATTAGAAGTTTGTGCAAGTTGCCTCCCATTCATGCGTTCTCAACAAGGGACCTACTAGAAGTTCAAAAAGGAGTGCAAAGAAATAAAGTGGAAAGGATAATGGTTCAATCGGTCATACAACATCATGTTCGTGTATTTGACGAGACCAAAATTCTCCAACAAGTTCATATCAACTCCCAATTAATCAAAGATATCATGACAATGAGCTTCCTGTGGGTGAAGAGAAATCATAATGTCAAAACTATTCAAAGTAGAAAATGTATTGTATTGTTTCCTGCTTCGAGTTTCTTGCTAGAAGTGTTTTTTTTTTCTCATTGCTACAAATTTTCGCAACCGCTCAAAAAATTAGTTTGGGTTATAGAGATGAGCTAACGTCTAAAAACGAGAACAATTAATTAATATAATTAACGAAGATTATTCATTGATTTCAACTTAAAAACTCAAATCCTCAATTAGTAACCTATCTTCCTTTACATCTTTTTGTTTAAAGTATTCTCACTAAATCCCCCATCCCCACCCTGATCCCTAAATTATAAGAAAAATACCCAAATTATTCAAATCCACTCTACATCAGAATCTCTATTCATAACCCCCAATTTTAAGGCTCTGGTACATGTGTTAATAATGTGTCTCCAAATATGCAGCATGAAACAGGCACATTGTGGAATTTTAATAGGGCTGTAAACGAACAGAACGTTCAGCGAACAATTCGTGAACCGTTCGGCGGAAAGTTCGTTTATGTTCGTTCGTCTAATAACAAACGAACATGAACAAGAAATTTCGTTCAATTAGTTAAATGAACGAACATGAACAGAGGTCTCGTTCTTTCAATTGTGTTCGTGAACGTTTCAGTAAGGTGTTCGTGAACGTGTTCATGAACTCATTCATTTGAGTCCGTTTATGTTCATATGTTTGTGTTTTAATTAAAGATTTATGTACTTTCATATGTTTTATCTATACATTTTATTTATTAAACTTTTATTTATTTTATTACCATTAAATTAAACTAGGAAACCCTATTTCACCTTGTTTATGCATCGTTTCCCTTTTATTTCTCTAATTTACATCGACGAATACGATCGACCTCCATTCCACAATAAGGGATCCATCCACCTCTATCCTTCGTCACGTTCGCCAAATTTATTTGTGTTCGTGAACCGTTCGCGAACACACTCATTTCCTTGATGAACGAACACGAACATAAAATCTCGTTCGGTAAGCGTTCATGAACGTTCGTGAACACATTTATTTCCTTAACGAAGGAACACGAACAAGGCTTTGTTCGTGTTCGTTCGGTTCGTTTAGAGCCCTAAATTTTAATCTCAAAAATGTGGTATTTGAGATTTTTTAAAAAAAGTCCTTGAGTCCCATGGTGGTACCAAACTGAGATCATGAACTCAAAAGGTATATCAGTTGTCACTTTGAGGTCTCAAACCTCAATGGAATCTGGTATGATAAGGTGGGATTAATGAACCCCAAAGGAAATGTGTGTATATCTTGCATAATTAAAAATGATCATGTATGTATGTACTTCCTTAAGTATGTTTTATACTTTCTCTTCTCTCCCCTAGCTAGAACAATACGTATGACAACAAAACATCATTAACTTAATATTCCATAACAACTCAAATCAGAAAAAATAAACAAACGGTTACAGACTAATTTAGCAAATAAACAGGTTATTTCGCAACTTTTGGATTACAAACTTGTTCCATAATGCTACATGTGACATATTAATCAGCGTCTCGTTCCATCGAATCCAACCACACATAAAACTAAAGTGATACATACAAGAATCCATTGATCCAAAGGTAAATATCCAAACCCAAACCGCCTATTACTAAAAAAAGACCCATTTATAGTTAAAGCTAAATTATAATCGTTTTATTTCAAGAACAAAGCTACTTTGGACCAATGTCCTTAAGAGCACAGATCTGCTCTTCTCCCATGGCAGACATAACTGTCACAACAAGATCTTTTCCCTCATTAAAACCATCCTTGATCTGCACATTTTCAGCAACTCAAGTCAACAATTAATCAAGATTCTTGCAACATTTGACCCTTAAGAGTTTCTGAAAAATGTTTCACAATCTACACAATGAAGGGCCTTTGCTTTATGCAAACGATGACAAAAGGCTCCTACTATTCCCACACCCCTAAAATCTTATTTTCACACCCCTACATCTATACGACCCGTATACAGTTATACGGGTCATATAATAGAATGTTGCACAAAGAAAAATGTCAGAGAATGTTATTTTGTCTCCACGTGTATGACTCGTATAAAATGTTATACGGCCCGTATAATGTTATACGGCCTAATATTTTCTCCATCTATACGAACCATATAGCATTATACGACCCAATATTTGTCATGTCAGATTATTCTATGCGACCCGTATGAGGGTGTGAAAATAAGATTTTGGGTTGTGGCTTTATTAACACCCTAATCAAATAGAATAACGAGAACCTGTGTGAGCAGAGTGTCATCAGTTGGGAGCCTGAGGTCATCCTTAGTGCCACCATTCTCAGTCAGCAGACTCACCTATAAAAAGTCAACATTAATAGTTGAAATCTTACATTATGAACAAAAGAATGAAGAAATGAAAAAGAAGCATACAAATCCATCCTCTGATATATCAATAAGCTGGTAGTCGGTACGGTTCACATGGGGAACCTGTAATCCAATGAAAATTATCTTAGATAAAGAATTTAAAGCAAGTGAATTGCAAATTCTGCAAAAACACCACCTTTTCACACACACAAAGTAATCGCAAATATGCATTATAAACATACATCACAATTGTGAGAGGACGGAACAATATCTTCGAGCTTCTTTCCATTAAAAATATCAATTCCAACAAAGTGGCATTTAGCATGACCGTGCTTTCCAGTCTTGGATGTTGAAACTTCTACAACCTGTACCAAAATAAATGCTTAACATATAAAAGTTGACAAATAAAAGTGAAAGCTTTTCATCCCCCAGGAGTTGAATTTTTTCGAAAATGAATAAACTTTAAAGTGGAACTTTACATATTGGAGGTTAATCCTAATTAGTTCGAATGTGAAGAATCAAGAAAGTTAAAGGGGCCAAACGGAAGAAAGTTGAAAGATATGTTTATATTATTGTGTTCAGAACATTATGGTTATTTTGTTTCCTGATTTTAGGATAAATAGTTAGATTGCAAGAGGTATTTGTGTGAAAATTTATTCAATAAAGCAGAAAGATTCATGATCTTAATTTGACCACAAAATCCGATTTTTCAGTGTCGGTTTTGGGGCCTGATTTCTAACATAACAATCATGGAAGAAAACATCACTCATCATAAAAGTTAGATCAATGAACACTGATGCAAAAAAAAAATATCAAAACATCAGTAACCTTTTATTTGGTCAAAAGTAAAAAAAAAATCAATACCAAAAATCATGGGCAATCATACCCATTAAGAAAACAAGCTTATGAACAACACATCATGTTATGTTAAACAATTTGACCCAAGAATCTACCTAAAGCTATCATAACCAAGTCAAACAATACAAGGGTTTTGCTCATAAAAGTATAAAAAACAATAAAGATCCAAGATTTAATTAAAAAAAGTACATACAAAAAAGATATATGAATAAAGTACCTTGCAAGCACGATTCTTGATAACAATATAGCCATTCTTACGGATGGTACCAGCTTGTTGAGGATAAGTTTTGGATGCACCTGCATCTGCTTTTGACTCAAACTGATGCTCTTCATCTGACATTTTCGAGTTAAATGAAAGCTTCTAGAGAGAAATGTGAAAGTAGCAAGTTTTAGGGTTTGCAGGAACAAGAGCCGTACAAAACATGTTGAAGAAGTCGTGTCATTCATGATTTAATCCTAGCCGTTGGATTAGATTTTGTAGTTTTGATATATACTGCAGATCCATGTAAAATCACATTAGTTAGTTAAAGACCCTGTCTTTTTGACTCTTTACAACTTTAACCCCTGTCACTATGAACTTGTACAAAGTTAGTTACAAACTACAAAGAACTAAAAGTTAAAAACATAAATCAAATTCAAAGTGGAACAAGTTTTAACAATTTAATACAAACTAAACTGCTTAACAAATTATTCAGTTGGAACATAGAAATCAAACTTGACATCTACAGAACCAGAAACGGCACCATTGTCTTTATATTCAACATCAACAATCGTTGCTTCGTCTTCCTCTTGGTATTCGGCGCGTACGCGCCGCACTGGCACGGTGACGGAATACACGGTTCCGAGGGCGGGGTCTGTAGAGACGCCGAGCTGGACTTTATCTTGAGGTTCATTCACCACAAAATCTGACAGCACGTTAACCACATTGCTGACGATCTTTTGTTTTGCGTCGTCACTGACTGCACATCGGTCGGAAAAGAGGATCATTTTTAGCCTTTGTTTTGCTATGTTGGCGTTTGAGTTTTGGATTGTTGATGGTGATGGGAAGAGTATCTTCCAAGCGAGGGATACGCGCTTGAGGAAACTCATGTTTATGGCGTTGAATAGAAATGTGTTATCGTCATTGTCAATGGTGGTATGAAGCATTTCAAAATCCTTGATGGTGTCAAGTGGTTTATTGGAGTGGCAGCGTGTCGTTAGCCCACGGGTTAATGATTCTCGTCTCACAAAATTACTAAAATTAACCTGCAGTTGAAAGGGGTACAGTCATACAGTTAGAAAGAAAACAAGGTAATTATGATAAAAATGCAACATCCAAAGTGCAAAAAAACAGCCATTGATGAATATCATGAGGTCTAAACTTAAGTAGTGTTCATACTTCATAACCAGCAAAATTTAGATTTTGACTGATGGCCTTTATCAACAAGTTTATGACTCAGACCTAATTTGTAACATCCGGCCTCTGGTACCATCAATATTGTCTGTTTTGCCCAAAAGACCTTACAGATTTGTTTTTGGTTGGCCCAGTGGAAATTTCTCAGGAGTTCACTTATTCCCACCTGATCACGCTTAAATGTGGAAGTCTGATGAGATACACAGCTAATGCGCCCAAAACACGCCACTGATATTGTGTGAGCACAACATCTCGTCTATCTACTTAACATAGTTGTTAATGGCGAATAGCGACAAATAGCAATAAGGCACCTATATGCTACATAGCGAATAACGATAAATAGCGCGCGATACACTAGATTTTTTTTTTATATTATTTTATAAGTATATTATATAAAATACCCTGGTATATTGCTATTTTACATGTATATTTAACAAACACCTAATATATTTATATTAAAAAAAACAAAAAAAGAATAAATTATCGCTACAACCCTAATAGCGAGCCTAGACCTATACGCTACGTAGCGTGCTATAGCGATCACTACGCTCGCTGTTGACAACTATGCTACTTAACTGTGGAGCTCTAATGGGATCCATAGCCATTGCGCCCAAAATGCGCAGGTGATATTCTTGGTTTTAAAAAGCGCACCTGAGGCTATATTTTGGCTTGTACATGCAGCTAAAATCATACAAAAACCTTATACTGATAGCTATATTTTGGGTAGGGAAAGCTAAAAACCTATGGGATATATATGGGATATATAAAAAAATATATATTATTAGCTTGCGCCTCAGGTACGAAAAGCCCGCCGCTTTTGCGTTTTGCGCCTCAGTTTAAGACCTCCTCGCTTTTGTGCGCCTCTCGCTTTTTAAAACCAAGGTGATATTTAAGGTCTGGTATACGGTATACCTTACGAACCCAACATCTCTCCTATCTTACATAATTTCTCTTCGGAACGACAAAATAAACATCCTTAACACAACAGAAACACATCATAAAGCATGTCTAATTGATTTTAGGCGATTTTAACCCATGCATTCTGGATCTATTACCTATTAAAACAAAATGTGTACAACAAGGTTTCAATCTCATAACTATTTCCCAAAATTTAAGCTATAATTAAAGAATAAACATGAGTTTGCATCCTGAACGTATGCAAGCATTAACAGACGTTTATTTAAAATTTTCATAAATGAAACTGAAATTTTACAAAAGAGGGTGGTTATAAAGATTAGACCTTGCGAGGAGGTGGTGGAGTGGTACGGAGGAGATTCATGGGCTTTTTCTTCGGCGACTTATATTATTAATCGTGGTGAAGAAGGTAATGCAGCAGCATAGGCGCTTAAATCTGCTGTAACCGCCATTGTTAACTCTCCGTTTTAGGGTTTGTTTGTCGTCTGTTACTTTGCAGGTTGTCGCCAACTACTTGCTCAAAGTCTGAAACTTTGGCTACGCATACTGCCCTGCTACTAACAGAGTGCCCTCTTACGACGTCGTATCCGGCAATAATCTTGTTGTGGCTCTCTTAGTGGCTCGGTAAAACCTTTTTTTTTAATGAAATAATCTATATTGAAATTACTCAAATTAGGGTTTTGAATTTGACTGATAACAAAATTACCTAATACGAAATGTATGAGTTTGAGTTTAGTCTAATCTGTTAATGTTAGTTTCGTGATGGATCTACTAATATGATTATCTAACATATACGTAAACAACAATGACACAAATCGAAGGGTAACATTTCACACAAATTAACACACTTGACATATTCATAGAAATTAAATAGAAATATTGGTAACATTTTTTAATTACGTTTAGGGGTTATAGTTTCTCACACAACCTGAAACAAGGTCTAAACACGGTATAAAAAACTAAGTTTTGAGTCGACGAATATGACATGTCTAATAAAGGCCCCTTTAATAAATGGGTTAACTCGAACACGACCCTTTACTAAGTGGATTAACATGTCAAACCGTTGATTTTTGAAAAATCTCATATTTAGATATTGGAAATGAAAAATGTTAAAATATAAATTTACACAATTTGATTTGTAATTTTCCTCTAACTATTAAATTTTAAAAGTGAAATCAATTTTTCATTTTAAACAATTTCATCAACTTTTCACATCCAACATATTTATTTTATTAGTTACTACTCTTTCCCAATAATTTCCAATTGCTTCTTCTATTAATCCAGCTAAATATATACACACAAGTTTGTATTTTGGAAAGCCAGATAGAAAAAAAAATCAATTAATTAAGTCACACCGGTTACAAAAGTTTCACTTGAGTTAGAATAATTTTGTTACGAAGTCACTACTTATTACTCATATTCATAAACAAACATTAACTGGGTTGACACGAAACACGACCCAATTTTAAACGAGTTATGTAACATTTGCAAAATTTCAACCATTGTACCTTTCGACAGTTTCCGTGTTTACTAAAATTGTTTACAAAATACGTAATCTTACAAGGACCTTAATCGCAACCCGGACACGGACACCGAAAGCACGCACGGAAAAAAAAACTTGGACCTCTCAGGCGCCATGCGCCAGAATCCCTGTCATCTCCCGCGACGCGCGGGAGAGTGCCAGGACACGTGGCTCCGTTTCGCGACACGTGTCCAACCTACCTAAGACCGGTGGCAGTCTAGGCCTAGCTGACCTCTCTCGCGCCACGCGAGAGAATCCCTGTCTCCCCGAGCGACGCGCTGGATAAGTCAATTTTGGATATATAAACGCCGGCCTGGGACGAGTTCAAATCGCTCAGCTCGATCGAAAATCGACATCTCTTACTCTCTCTAAACTCTGTCCGAGTCCCGAAGCCCCCTAAAAACCCTAAACCTGCGAAGCTCTGCCCCGTTGTAAGTATCTTAACCCCTGATCACTAATTCGTCACCCTACCCGATTGATTTGAGATCCACCAACGCATATCGAGGCTCTGCCTGACTAAGTCCGTTGGGGTTCTGTCTCGTGTAGTATGGCCACCCTACCGATTGATTTAGGACCCACCAACGCATGTCGAGGCTCTTCTGATAAGTCGTTGGGGTTCTGTCTCGTGTTGTGTGGCAAAAGTGACTTGGGTTATTTTACTAACACGCGATGCATTGTATTATTATTAGGAACGCAAGATTTGCACAGAAAGCTTTAAGTTAGAAACCTAAGCTACAGACGGTACATAGTTTCCTTCTTTATGTTTTCTAATGTTTGAGGTAATTCATATGTGCTAAACTATCTTTCAAGCATACTTACTACTTTTGGTTCTTGTGAATACATAATTCCCCTTTTACATGTTTGGAGGTGAATTATATATTTCCACATTAACAAAACTTATTTACATATGATTTATATACACAACATGCTTTACTTTGTACGAAACTTGATAGTACGTTGAACATGATAATGATACATTCATTAACTTTGATCACGCTGACCGGTAGTATGTTATAGTACCATAGAATTGACAACCCCATTCCCGCTTCCTAGGTTTGTTTGGAAGTTTCATCTATGAATGACAGAAAGTGTGCAACACATTTGACAGACCTTTATTTATAAAGGTTTGTCCGGCAGTCAACAAGGCTTGAATGTATTCGCCAACAAACCACACTTGTTTTATACAAAAAGGCAAATTGTTTACACAAGACATTTGGTTTTTTTTTACAAAGATATATGTTTATACAATACAATACATTTGGTTGGTTCATACATGGTTTCTAAGTAAACCATGCAATGTTTCTCTTAAATCGAATGATTTCTCACACGACCTTACAAAAGAAACATTTTTGTCAAAGATTCATGGCTACAAAGATTTATTTAAAATATCAACTGTTAAAGTTGATTAAATATATTTTAATATTCAAACGCTATGAGTCGTGACCAAAAACCTATGTTACTCGCCAGCATTCAATGTTGACTTTATTTTCACATATGTTTCAGGTACTAATGCATGATCAAGTATGCTACACATAGGATGGACGCTGGCCTTAGCTTGATTAAAAATAAAATAGTTGTTGTATTTTGTTTCGAATTCTCAAAGACGATGTAATTTATGAGTTCAATAAAACCAAACTTTATTTACCATGTGTTTGAATCAATTTGTAACGTGACCCCCTGACGTTTCCGCCGCGGGTTATTTTTAATACGTGGTCGGGGTGTTACAGGTTGGTATCAGAGCCATGGTTATAAGGAATTAGGTTATTAGTAACACTTTTGACCTAGACTATAACCTTCCTAGGACCCTAAGGCGAGTTATCTTGCGTTTAGATTTTAAATACAATTCCATCACCTATCCTTAGGTGATTACAAAACAATACAAAATCTCACATTCATTCTTAAAAGTCAAGATTTCCCAAAATTTTACAAGAAGTCATCAATATATATCTATATGATTTGTTTTTAGGCTTTTAAAGCCTTAAAAGTTTTCAAAATCTCGTCAAATTTGGGTTTTAATAATGTGAACAAGTGCAATCTGGAAGGGTGGATGCCTGTACCTTGAGTTTTCTATTAAGGCTATAGTGTTCATACAAATCCACTTAATCGGACCAGTCACTCTTACCTGGGAACTCTTGGGGTGAGTGTCCACTTATAGGCTAAAGCGTGTCTTTGCTATACATTATAAAGACCCATTTACTTTGATTAGTCACCGTGTCGTTTATTCGTTTTAAGTAACGAATAAATGGATACACTCCTTATGCTTCATCGATATTTTAATATTTCTTTTTAACCATCCTTTACCAATCTCACTCGTTTCCTCTCATATTTCTTTTAGAATGCCTCCTGTCGCGACACTACCCAAAACGCCGAAATGACAGCTATGATCGCTCAACAAATGGCTGCGATACTTCCAAACCTTGTGACCCAACTCAATCAACTCAACAATAACAATAACAACAACAATGTACTGTGTAATTTCAAACAGTTCAATTCGGCTAAACCACCCAAGTTTTGTGGGTCTGAAGGAGCTACTGGTCTCCTACAATGGTTTGAAAGTATCAAGAACACTTTTCGCCATTGTCAATGTCCCAATGAGCGCAAAGTAGAGTTTGCTTCAAGCGTATTCCAGAAAAGAGTGCTCACCTGGTGGAATGGGATCATGAGAGATCGAGGTGCGGATATAGCCATGTCACAAACTTGGGGAGAACTTAGAGCTCTTATGATGAAAGAGTTTTGCCCACGCAATGAAATAAGGGCACTTGAGAATGAATTCCCTGATCTCAAGCAAGATAGTGGCGAGAATCGTGCCTACATAGATCGGTACGAGGAATTGAGCCTACTATGGTCACTCCCTTGGATAAGGCCATTGAGAAATACATTGATGGCTTACCTGATCCCGTTCAAGACATCGTTACTGGTAGCCATCCAGCCACCGTTAGGGAAGCTATTGAACTAGCCGCAACTCTAACTGATCCTCAACTCAAGAAAGGGAAACTTTTCCGCAAATGTGACAAGAAACAATATGCTAAGAATACCCCATAGAAACCAAAAGAAACCAAAACTGAACCTCCCAAAAATTCAAGGAAGCGTAAGGCTTCCAAGAATTTTACTGTTGTTACCCCAACCAACCAAGTTACTCCTAACCAACCAGCTCAACCTCCTGCTAAGAAACAATATGTTGGTACTGCACCCTTGTGCAACCGATGTAATCGTCATCACCAACATCATGTAGCATGTCGCCAATGTACCCTCTATGGACGATTTGGTCACTTGGCTAACGTTTGTCGTTCTGCACCTACCCTGAACCAAACTGTTCCAAATCCTGTTCAAAATCAAGCAATACCTAACCGCCCTCATTACCCGCCTGGATCATGCTATAATTGTGGTGATCTTACTCATTATCGAAACAATTGCCCGAAGCTTGTTAATGCTAATCCAGCTCGTGGACGCGCATTTAACATGAATGCTATGAGGCTCGTGCTGAAATAACGTGGTTAATGGTACGTTCCTTGTTAGTAACCATCCTGCTTCTATTCTTTTTATTCAGGTGCCGATAAAAGTTTTGTATCCATAGCATTTGAACCTTTTTGTTTTGATGCCCCGAACTAAGCTAGGAAAACCTTTAAGGTGAAATAGCTAATGACCCCTTTTTCTTGATTCCATTATTCTCAATTGTCAACTAAACCTCAATAACCATATTTTTCCATTGACATCACGCCAATGCAACTTGGAAGTTTTGACGTCATAATCGGAATGGACTGGTTAACCAAACACCATGCTGAAGTAATCTGTTTCGATAAGATTGTTCGTATGCCTCTTCCATCTGGCGAAATCTTAAAAATTCATGGAGAGGAACCTTGTAGTAAACTCAAACTTATGACGTGTACCCAAGCCCAGAAATACCTACGAAAGAACTATGTAGCCTTCTTGGTGCATATCATGGAAAAGAAAGACAATAGCAATAGTATTCAAGACATCCTCATTTTTCGGGATTTTCCTGAGGTATTTCCGGAAGATCTACCTGGCTTAGCCCCGATACGCCAAGTGGAATTTTGCATCGATCTTATACCTGGTGCCACCCCAATTGCCAAATCCCCTTACCGTCTTGCACCATCTGAAATGCAAGAATTGTCAAAACAACTCCAAGAGATTTCAGACAAAGGTTTCATTCGTCTGAGTTTTTCACCTTAGGGCGCTCCTATGCTTTTTTGTGAAAAAGAAGGACGGATCCCTTCGCATGTGCATCGATTATCGTGAGCTCAACAAACTCACGATTAAAAATCGATATCCCCTACCTCGTATTGATGATCTTTTTGATCAACTTCAAGGTGCTACCTGTTTTTCAAAGATCGACCTCCGTTCAGGGTATCATCAACTTCGTGTACAAGAAGAAGATATTCTCGAAACTGCTTTTTGAACCCGATACACCATTATGAGTTCACTGTCATGCCTTTTGGATTAATAAATGCTCCTGCCGTTTTCATGGACTTAATGAATAGGGTTTGTAAACCATATTTAGATAAGTTCATCATTTTTTTATCGATGACATCTTGATTTATTTGAAATCTCGAGCTGACCACGAACATCACCTCCGTCTAATGATGGAGCTTCTAAAGAAGGAACAACTTTATGCCAAATTCTCCAAGTGTGAATTTGGCTAAATGAAGTTCAATTCTTAGGTCACATTATCAATGAACAAGGCATACATGTGGATCCCGCCAAAATCACAGCGATCAAGGATTGGAGTACACCTACTACCCTACCAAGTTCGTTCTTTTCTTGGTCTAGCCGGTTACTACCGTCGTTTTATCGCAAACTTTTCAAGATTGTGGTTCCGCTCACTTCTTTAACTAAAAGAATAAACCATTTGAATGGGGACCCAAACAAGAGGAAGCTTTCCAAACCTTGAAACAAAAGCTTTGTGATGTTCCTATTCTATCCTTGCCTGATGGCAATAACGATTTCATTGTATATTGTGATACCTCAAATCTAAGTCTTGGTTGTGTTCTCATGCAAAGAGACAAAGTCATAGCATATGCATCAAGGCAATTGAAAATTCACGAAAAGAACTACACAACTCATGATTTTGAGTTAGGTGTCACACCCCAACCGATGGCGGAAACATCGGGATGAGACGAAAACGAGATTGCTCATTGCTCACAACGCTAATAAATGACAATATCTAATTAAACATGATTTCATTTCATAATAGATTTTCAATTGCATCATTGAAACAAATACAACGAACAACATAACAAATTTCAAAATGTCATAACAAAATCGATACAACAATATTAAACCTAACGTCTAATTGTGTGTATCTAAGTCCTTGCTATTTTGATTTCATAGCGTCATCTCCTTCAACCTGTACATGTTTTAAAATAAAGTCAATGCAAAGGCAAAGGCGAGTACACAAGTTTAAGCATAGCATACATATATGAATAAAGTGTAAACAATCCCCATGACAATTATAATCTATACAAGAGCAATATCAAGGCATGCAATACTATTAATCAAACCCTTAACCAAATACGTTGTTATAACATGACCTCACGAATAACATGATGGAGGTGGATGCGTGAATTCCATAGCGCTAATCATGTCAAACGAAGGCTAAAGATAGTTAATGACTAAAGCATAGCATAAAGAATGTCCAAAATAAGCATCAAGTATACGATTCAAGTATTCATGAATACAGATTGTTTGTGCGTTTCATAAAGGTCACGTGTTGTGATTTTTGTATAAGTAAAACATGTTACACCCAAAAGTGTTGTAAACGAAAGTGGGTCGAGTGTACTCACTAGATTGCTAAGTCTTCTTTGGTAATCCCGACGGGTCGATGAGTGGAAGAAAGGGAACACCGAGGTCACCTTAAATGGCAAACGAATGCGTATGAATAATCAGAAATATAACGAAGGTTTCGAATCGAGTTGAAAGTACGTGCACGTATAACACGGGATTAATGTAACGATTCAAAAGTTAAAATTGTCAAAGGTGTCATAAAAGTGTTACGTTAAATATATTTTGGCGAAAAGTGTAAAAGGTAAACATGTATATTTTGACCGGAGGTTAAATAAGAAACAATGTATATTTTGGTCGAAAGCTTATTAGATACATATCCTTGGTCAAGTGGTATAATGTAAATATGTAATTTATCTAAAGGTGTAATAAATAAATAAATAAATAATGTATATATCTTTCGTCGTTAAGTAAAAATATTTTTGTAAAAAAAATTAAAAAAAAATAATATGTATATATATATTATAGATATCTTTATATACGTTGTCGTTAGAAGAATATATTCAACGAAAGTATAATTATATATTTATTTGTCGAAGAGTGTAACTTATATATGTATATATGATGTCGTTTAAGAAATAGGTTTTGTCGACGGTTTTAATAAATAAGTATTCATCTTGTCGATAAACGAGATGGATAATTATATATATTTTGCCGAAAAACGGGCAAAGTTTCCCCTGTTTTAGGACGATCCCGACAATCTAGTTGTCGATATAATTATCAAAACTAATCATTTAACGATTCGATACATTTTTATACGAGTTTATAAAAAAAATACATCTATTTATAACGTAAAGACACGGTTGGTGTACAAGTTCAAGTAACTAAAGTTTGACAATTAACATGGTAATTATATAAACAATAATAAATAACAAACTGGCGTCCATTAAGATTTTACCAAACCTCGGGTCGTCGTTGACAGGTTGACCCGGTTGACTTCCGTTAAAAAGGGTTGACTGCTGTTGACTTGAGTTGTTTGAACCGAAACTGACGTGACCCGAACACCGAACCAAATACGATTGTAACATGAACTGAATCGTGCACCACTCGGTGTTGAACGAATCTGATCGGAGCGCCTTAACTCAACAAACCTGAAATGCGAACCGAAAACGTGAGTCGAGATGTGAACCGAGCACCAACCAAAACTCGACGGAACCGAACAATAAATAAAAGGAAACCGTACCTGAGGACGAACCGAACTTGGCCGTTATAAAGCCGAGACTGACAGGACAGAGATTGTGCCGGTTGAACCGAGATTCGAACTGGACTGAACGGAATGAGACTAATCATGAACCACCGAGATAACCGCCACCGTCACCGCCGGTACGACGCAGCCGCCGCCGCGGTCGCGGCTCTTCTGTCGCCCCGTTGCGGCTTCTGTCGCGCCACTGCTGTTGTTGTTGATGACCTGCGACGCTGCCACCACTGGTGGTGGCGTTGCTGCCGCGGTTTTCCATCTGAGAGAGGGAGGAGAGAGGAGAGAGCCGTGTGGTGTGAGGAGGGTGGTAAGGGTTTGTGGTGGCCAGGTGTTTGCGAGGAAGAAGAAGAGTGAGGGTTTGTGGTGTTGTCACGGTGGTGGTTGCTAGAAACGCGGCGTCGGATACCCGCCGGAAAAGCGGCTTCGGTCGTCGGAAAAATGGGAAGAAGAGGGGTGTGGGCTAATGTGAGGAGTGTTAGGGTTGAGGTGGGTTTATATAGAAGGGTTTGGTAGGTTGGGCCTAAAGCCCATTAGTTTGGTTTTTAGTTTTAGAGCGGCCCAATTATGTTTCGAAACCCGTCTTCGAATTCAATTATTGAGAAACGTAGGAGAATATTATTATTATTATTGTTATTATTATTATTATTATTTTATAAAATTAAAACGTGGGGCGTTACATTAGGTGTCGTTGTTTTCGCTCTCAAAATTTGGAGACATTACCTCTATGGTACTAAATGTGTGGTTTTCACTGACCATAAAAGTCTCCAACATATTTTCAATCAAAAAGAACTAAACATGAGACAACGACGTTGGATTGAACTTCTGAACGACTATGATTGCGAAATTTGTTACCATCCTGGTTAGACGAATGTCGTAGCAGACGCACTTAGTCGCAAGGAACAAGTCAAACTTCAATGATTTCGTATCCAATCAGATATCCAAACACGTATTTCCCAAGCCCAACGTCAGGGCGGAACCATCTTTACATTAGCCGTAGCACGGGCTACGGCTCAACTTTGTATGCGCAGCGAAATTTTTTTTGTATAGTTAACTCTCTTGATTGTCTTGCGTAAAGCTTAAAAACAGAAAGAAAAAAAGAGAGATCTCAAAAGTATTTCCGGCCGGCAAGCGGCGGTCCGACGGCGACGAGCGGTGGTCCGACGGTGGCGCACGGTGGTCCGGTGGACTGTAACTTGTTGTGAGTTAAATGGAGAAGATAGAGGGTTTAAGGAAACACGTTATATCTGATCTATTTTAAAATCCATATAAATGGGCTTTAAGGGAATAAGGCCTACATTTAAACATAACTGAGTTTAGCCAAAAACTAAAAAGCTAACTTTTTAATGTTTTGTTTTATTTTTCTCAGTTGACTCAGCGACATTCTGATTCTCTTCTTTCTTCTTTGAAAAGCTCTCATGATTTTTGAAGCTTTGAAGTGGACGAGTCATAAGTCCATTCTGCATTTGACATCATGAAGTAAGTTTTTTCTCTTTGATATTCTTAATTATTAGTTTATTTAATATTTTTTATATAATAAACTAATAATATTATTTATATACTATATTTTTATTGTGAATTATATTATCAATTGTTTATTTTGTTTTATATAAACCTTTTTGCCCTAACCAAAAATTCTGGTTCCGTCACCGCCCCTAGCCAAAACATAGGATGCTTTATTTTGGTAAAAGACGACGATATGATAGAACGATTTCAAGCTATAAAAAAACAAGGTGACAAATATATTAAGTATTTGTTTTACTTTATTTATTTATTATCCTTTTTAATTATTTTATGATTGTACGGAAATTTTTTTTTGGGATACCCTGATTTAATGGGCTAGTTCCGCCACTGCCCAACATACTTGCGTAACTCAAGGCTTGATGAATAATGAACTACCACCTAATCTAGAGCTTTAGCTTGAAACAAAAGATGATGGGTTACTCTATTTCTTGAATCGTTTATAGATTCTCAAACCAAGATAATTTTCGTACCTTACTGATGGACAAAGCACACAAGTCACGTTATTCTATCCATTCTGGTACGGACAAAATGTACATGGATCTTCGTACCCAGTATTGGTGGCCGGGTATGAAGAAGGATATCGCTTTGTACGTGTCCAAATGCCTTACTTGTCTTAAAGTCGATGCAGAACATCAACATCCCTCTGGTTTGCTCGAACAACCAGAAGTTCCAGTATGGAAGTGGGAGAACATCGCCATGGATCTCATCATTAAGTTACCACGCACTTCTAGAGGCCATGACGCCATTTGGGTAATCATTGACCGTCTGACTTAGTCAGCACACTTTCTGCCAATTCGTGAGGACTTCTCTACTGACAAACTTGCTAAGATCTATATCAATGCGATTGTATCTCGTCATGATGTTCCTTTGAATATCATTTCAGATCGTGATGCTCGTTTCTCATCTCGTTTCTGGAAAATCATGCAATCAGCCATGGGAACCAAATTAAATCTAAGCACTGCTTATCATCCTCAAACGGATGGATAAACCGAAAGGACAATCCAAACACTGGAGGATATGCTTAGAGCTTGTGTGATTGACTTTCGTGGTAGTTGGGATTCGCATCTACCTTTGATCGAATTCTCCTACAACAACAGCTATCACTCCAACATCAACATGGCTCCCTTCGAGGCTCTTTATGGTCAGAAATGTCGTTCAACTGTCTGTTGGAATGAAGTTGGTGAAGCTCAAATCACCGGACCTGAACTCATTCAAGAAACAACAGACAAAATCATGAAAATCCGCAATAACTTTTTGACAGCAAGAAGTCGTCAAAAGAGTTATGCTGACAAATGACGCAAACATTTTCCAAATTGGTGACATGTTCTACTCAAGGTATCCCCTTGAAAGGGTATGGTCAGATCTGGAAAGAAAGGTAAACTAGCTCCTCGATATGTGGGACCTTTTAAGATCATCGAAAAGATCGGAAAGGTAGCCTACAAACTCGAACAACCCCCTGAACTTGGAAATGTTCATCCAACTTTTCACGTGTCCAACTTGAAAAAGTGTTTAGCCGATGAAAACCTCCACATCCCTATTGATGAAATTCGTATTGACGACACTATGCATTTTGTCGAGAAACCTGTGGAAATTATGGACCGTGAAGTCAAGAAACTCAAGCGTTGTCGAATACCAATTATTAAAGTTCGTTGGGAATCCAAATGTGGCCCAGAATTTACTTGGGAACGAGAGGATCAAATGAAAGCGAAGTATCCACATATGTTCTCACATGGTTCCTCCAATTAAATTTCGGGACGAAATTTCCCGAAGTAGGGGAGACTGTAACATTTGCAAAATTTCAACCGTTGTACCTTTCGACAGTTTCCGTGTTTACCAAAATTGTTTACAAAATACGTAATCTTACAAGGACCTTAATCGTAACCCCGGACACGGACGCCGAAAGCACGCACAGAAAAAAAAACTTGGACCTCTCAGGAGCCATGCGCCAGAATCCCTGTCATCTACCGCCACGTGCGGGAGAGTGCCAGGACACGTGGCTCCGTTTCGCGACACGTGTCCAACCTACCTAAGACCGGTGGCAGTCTAGGCCTAGCTGACCTGCCCCGCGCCACGTGAAAGAATCTCTGTCTCCCCGAGCGACGCGTGGGAGAAGCCAGTTTTGGGTATATAAACGCCGGCCTAGGACGAGTTCAAATCGCTCAGTTCGATCGAAAATCGACATCTCTTACTCTCTTTAAACTCTGTCCAAGTCCCAAAGCCCCTAAAAACCCTAAACCTGCGAAGCTCTGCCCCGTTGTAAGTATCTTAACCCCTGATCACTAATTCGTCACCCTACCCGATTGATTTAGGACCCCCCAACGCATGTCGAGGCTCTGCCTGACTAAGTCCGTTGGGGTTCTGTCTCGTGTAATATGGCCACCCTACCCGATTGATTTAGGACCCAACAACGCATGTCGAGGCTCTGTCTGACTAGGGTTCTGTCTCGTGTTGTGTGGCTAAAGTGACTTGGGTTATTTTACTAACACGTAATGCATTGTATTATTATTAGGAACGCAGGATTTGCACCAGAAAGCTTTAAGTTAGAAACCCTAAAGCTACAGGTGAGTACATAGTTCCCCTTCTTTATGTTTCTAAATGTTTTGAGGGTAATTCATATGTGCTAAACTATCTTCCAAAGATATATGTTTATACAATACAAGACATTTGGCTGGTTCATACATGGTTTCTAAGTAAACCATGCAATGTTTCTCTTAAATCGAATGATTTCTCATACGACCTTACAAAAGAAACATTTTTGTCAAAGATTCATGGCTACAAAGATTTATTTAAAATATCAACTGTTAAAGTTGATTAAATATATTTTAATATTCAAACGCCATGAGTCGTGACCATAAAACCTATGTTACTCGCCAACATTCAATGTTGACTTTATTTTCACATATGTTTCAGGTATTAATGCATGATCAAGTATGATACACATAGGATGGACGTTGGCCTTAGCTTGATTAAAAGTAAAATAGTTGTATTTTATTTCGAATTCTCAAAGACGATGTAATTTATGAGTTCAATAAAACCAAACTTTATTTACCATGTGTTTGAATAAATTTGTAACGTGAGCCCCCGATGTTTCCGCCGTTGGTTATTTTTAATACGCGGTCGGGGTGTTACAAGTTCGACACGACATGAATAAACCTATAGGTTGGGTTAGCGTTAAAGAAGTTCACCCTGTCAACCCGACCCTTTAAAGCTTTACACATGCCTTTAGGGTGCAAAGGAGTCGGACACTTTAAAGCTTTACACATGCCTTTAGGGGTGCAAAGGAGTCAAGTGACTCGCGAGCGCTTGAGATCAGCTCCAGAAAAAACTCGAAATGAGTCGAGCCTTATTGAGCCCGAGCCAAGCTTGAGCCTAAAATAAAGCTCGTTCATATATCGATCCCAAGCTCGAGCCTAGCATGTGAAGCTCGTTAGGCTCGTCAAGCCTTAGTGTAATATTAGTTTTTATTAATAGTTAATAACATTTACCCCTTATTTACAGTTGTCTTTGTCTAGTAAACGAGCCAATCCAAGCTTATTTAAACTTGTTTACGAGCCGAGCTCAAACATAGGAATAAACTTGTTTAGTAAACAAGCTCTAACCCGAGCCCGATCTTCACTTATCGAGCTCGTGAGCCTAAACGGGTCTACTTATTTAGATTATTTATATTTAATATATTAACTATTAGATAATAAACGAGCCAAACCCAAATCAAGCTCGAGCTTGAGAAACTACCGGTAAGCCGAGCCGAGTGTGCTCTTTTACACCCCTAAAATGAAACCTTGTTCCTCAAGTAAAAAAGTGTCAATTTCGGTTCGTTAATCCCAAATCAAACCAATCAAGAATCTTGGCATCTTGGCATCTTGCTCCATCGATTCACCATTCATACCATGAATTTTTATCGAGTTCGGTGGCTGTTCTAACGCACCCAAATCCCCCACAAAAATGAAGAAATCAACCACCCAAGCTCCCATCACCCAATCCTCATCACCAATCAAACCCAAAAACAATAATATTCAATCAAATAACCACTACTAATCGGTAGTAGTTCCCGTTAATGGGTAGATTGAGAACTACCCGTTTTCTCACAAGGTTCACAGCCGATTTACTGTCTTCAAAACCCCATAATTTTCAACCTAATTTTGTCATTCATCGTCTCATTAGACCTCTAAATCCCAATTTGATACCTAAATGTTTAATACCCACTACTAGTTTCTATAAATTTAGGGGCTTTTCTTCTTTTTCGACTGCAGCAAACCCTATTTTTGATCTGGGTAGTTATGAAGATGAACAAAAATATGCAGAGGAATTGGTTGTGCACGATAAAGATGAGGATGAGCTGGGGAAGATCTCTGTCAGAGCCATCTTTCTCTGTACCAGGTTTTGTTTTTTGAGGGTGTTGATTACCTTGCACATGTTGTGTTTGATGAAATGTCTTGAGTTTTTGGGTGGATATGTGTAATATTGTTTATGTGGGTTTTGTTTGTATGGTTAACATGGTTTGTAGTTGAATTAGTTGTTATTGTTTATGTGGTAAGATGTTGATCAAGGTAGAATGTAGGAGTATGTATAATATGCCCCGTTTGATTATAATTCGGAACGTCAAGTGAGAACCTTTATAGCTAAAATATAAACATGATCTTTTGCATTATAGAATATATGCATCAGCCTATTTAAGAAGAGCTAAAAATATGAAATATTTTGTTGTAAAAAAGTTATGTATACAGTATACATGCTTGTGTTCTACATGATGAAAGTTAGACATTAGGAACTAGGAAGCCCGTTAACGTCAGTGACTTTCGGTTTTATCTTGTTATTTTGGGATGCCGTGATTTTTATAGACATTTTAAGTTTTAGTAGGTTGGTGCTTCAAGTGGCTCTATTTCACATGTTAATATTATGGGGTCAAATCTCCGAGTCTCACATTTGCTACCTTTTATTTTGATCTTTATGGTTTGGTTTCTGAGATGTATGGTTTTGACTTTTGACAGTGTCGATTTGAAGAGCCTGCAAGTAGAGCTTTCAAGCCATGTTGTTCGTCCTACTTCCCGTTCAACCAACCATACTGCCCTCAAGTTTTATAATTATAATCCAGATTATATGGTAAGAACGGTTTTAATTACTTTACAGTCTGTTATCCTACTTTCTATTTATGTTCATTTTTTTTTTCAAAATGTAAATAAAATTTCGGTCACTTTCCCATCAATTTTTTGTTTCCTGTAATACAAAGCTGGATTGATCAATGATCACATGTTGTTAGGGTCCATTAACATATTCCCTCTATCTCCGAATACAACTTGACACATTGTTTAATGGAAGTTTCTGACTACTAGTTAAAACTATTTAGAAAAGGCAGACTTTTAAGGGCAAATTTGTCTTTAGAAGTTTGTTTTGAATGTTAAATCAAATGTAATTCTAACCATACTTGTTACGCAACCTTTTGCATCGCATTTATTTTAGAGACATCCGAAATAGAAACATTTTTGCATCTATTTTGAACAATTAGAATAACAAATGAGAATTATTTATTATATTTTATTATTTTTTTTAACTTAGGAGGCCGGCGTTGAAGAAAACTCTAGCTCTCATAGTTATGTGGTGGTGTTCCAGTACGGATCCGCTGTCTTGTTCAACGTTGAGGATCATGAAGTTGAGTCGTACCTATCCATTATTAAAAGACACGCCTCTGGGTCAGTACTAAAAGACTCAGAGAGAAGAAATGATGGTTAGTTTCTACTTTCTACTTGTCTATAGGCATGTAAATGAACCAAACGTTCATGAACTGTTCGTGAACTTGTTCGGCGGGAAGTTCGTTTATGCTTGTTTATTTAATATACGAACGAACATGAACACAATTTTTTGTTCATTTATTAAACAAACGAACATGAACACACGTTTTGTTCGTTCATTTATGTTCGTCCATTTGTGTTCATTTATTTACATTTGTTTATGTTTGTTTCAATTTAAATACATAAGTAGCTATATCTATATAAATATTAAACATAAAGGGAGCTTTCTAACTAATTATATAATAAATATAATTAATTGGTAATTCGGCTTTCTAGTAATTAAAATGGGTTTTGCAATGGAATTTATGGTAATCAATCACTAATTCTTATAAAAATATACTTTATGTTTGTTTGTGTTGTTTATTGTTTGTTAATTTATGTTCGTTTTAAGTTTGTTTGTTTGTTTGTCTATGTTCGTTTACGTTTGTGAACTTTTCGTTTAGGTTTTAAACGAACGAACATAAACGAACACGAACATGCCCATTTTCTTAATAAACGAACATGAACAAGGTCAACTAAAATTGACCCATTTCAATTCAAACATAAACCTTATTTGGCCAATTGAGATTCTCAAATGGGCCAAATAAGGTCAACTAAAATTGACTCGTTTCAATTCGTTACCTGACCCATCCATATTGCATTAAAGCATGTGTGCCTATATAAACAGATTATGTGATCAAAGAGAAGCCGTTGTTACCCGAGGATATGCAGGGTGGGCCCGATTACATGGTCCTGAAAAACCTTGATATCGACGGTATACGTATTATTAGTAGCGTGCTTGGCCAAAGTATTGCGTTGGATTATTTTGTTTCGCAGGTACCGATTACTTTCTTTTTAGTTTCTTATACGAGAAAAAAAGTACAAGGGCATTTTACAAGTCTACATGTTTTCTTTTTGCAAAGGTTGATGGAATGGTTAAAGAATTTACAGATATTAATCGTATGATGGAGAAAACCGGAACGTTTACTATGGAAAGGAAGAAGCTTTTTCAACTTGTTGGAAAGGCGAATTCAAATTTAGCTGATGTCATTCTTAGAGTAGGCCTCTTCGACAGGTAATTGTTTGTATATGTTAATAAATCTTCATTAGTAAAATCTTAGAAGTCAAGAACATTCTGATCTTTAATTTATTTTAAATGGCTTAACTAGCTCTATACAAAAAGATGAGAAAGCTACAAAATCAAAAGCGAAATGATGTAAAGTTGTCAATTTCAATTCATTTACTTAAAAATGGGTCGATTTGGGTTTACATCAAGTGCAAAACTGAAAAAGGCTAGCTAAAAAGAAACTAGGTTAAATGTATTAGACCATATTATTAGTGTGAGCCCACAGGCCCAACTTAGGTTTCTAGGGTTTCATATATTCTCTATATAATGTAATCCTATTGAATCAATAAAACATTCAGTCTTTCATTATCTTACAGGTTATCAGAGCCAACCTAGGCTCTATATCGTTTCCGCCGCGTCACACACAAATAACCAAACCCTAGCCGTCTTTACTTGAGAAAAACCCTAGACAGGGCGGTGTGCCGCCACTGCCGCCGCCGCCCTGTCCAGCTGCGGTTTTTGTTCTTTCCCAGTTTATATTTTCTTATTTTCCGTTTAAATAAAGTCTCGGTTTCGATTCAAGATTTCAGCCATCTCACATGTGAGAATTTATTATTCCAATCGCTACCACACATGTGATGCTACGGCCTCATCTTGTTGATTCCGCTTCTCCGTCAAGCTGCTCCTTGCCGTCGCGTTGCCGCCGCTTAATGGACTACGGTCCCTCGCCGGCCGCCTGCAGGACTACGGTCCGCCGCGCCGCCGCTACTTGCCGCCGCCGCCCTGCCGCATTGGATGCCTCTTTTAGGATTACAGGATCATTCTAAACTGTGGAGTCTCTTGAAGATTATGGATCGCAAGATTACGGAATTTTGGCAGAAGTTTTGACCGAATCTCAAGACCACTCTTTTTTTATCAGTCATAGCTTTCGGTTTCCTTCCGCTTTGACTGCGGGGGAGTATTAGACCATATTATTAGTGTGAGCCCACGGGCCCAACTTAGGTTTCTTGGGTTTCATATATTCTCTATATAATGTAATCCTATTGAATCAATAAAACATTCAGTCTTTCATTATCTTACAAAATGGACCAAAACTCAGCATAAGTGATTTTTTATATTACATAAAACCTCAAGTTATTAATTTAAATGAGTATAATGACATTTTCTTCCCTGAGGTTTGGCCTGTTTTGCGACTTTCGTCCAAAGGTTTATTTTTTCGCATTTGGATCCAAAAGGTTTGAAATCTTACCATTTACATCAGGGACGAAAATGGCTATTCGGTCAGGGGTATTATTTTTTTTCGTCCAAAGACTGAATTGCCCTTTAAGTTAACAAAAAAGACAGAAATACCCCTGACTTAACTGAGAAAAATGGATGGAGTTGACGACTTGGTTTTAAAATGCGCGCATCAGGAGCGCATAATGCGCGCATCACATGATGCAGTGATGAGATCGCATCACACGTTGCAATTCCATGATGGGCGCATCACATGACGTGGTCTAATGTGGCGCCTTATGCAGTTGACCGATATTCGAACAAATTAGATCTTTAATTGAACAAATATGACAATAGATGATGAGAATATATTATATTTTAGTGTTTAAAGGTTCACGAGTTAAAATATTAGCTATAAATATTTTTTAGTATTTTTAAATAAAGAAAACCTCACATACGTGATGCGTGCGCTTCGCGCATTGCGCATTGCGCATCACGCATCGGGTCTTGAGATCAAAACGCATCGGATCACTACACGCATTTTAAAAGCAAGGTTGACGAGCCGGATGAAAATGGCAAGGTATTAAACCTTTTGGATCCAAATGCGGAAAAACAAACTTTGGGACGAAAGTCGCAAAACCTGGCCAAACCTCAGGGATGAAAATGGCAATTTACTGTATTTAAATTGTATTATATTGAAAAGAACCGGACAAAAGTTATTTTGGGTCAACTCGACCCGGCCCGTAGAATAAGGAACTATTTTGATTGAAACCCATCACCATCTTGACCATTTCACACCTCTAAGTGATAGACGTGTTATTCTTTATTATTGAAAAAATGGCATGCGTATATTTCAGATCAGATATAGCCTGGAGAGAGGCAAAATATGCTCAAATATACGAGTACCTTCGTGAGGAATATGAAGTAACACAACGGTTCGCAAATCTTGATTATAAACTGAAGTTTGTGGAGGTAACTTTTTTAGTTTGATTCTGGTCCTTAGGCATTTGTGAGACTGAAAAACATCTTTTTTCTTTTGTTTCTTTTGCAGCATAATATTCATTTTTTACAAGAAGCCCTCCAAAACCGAAAGTCTGATCTTTTGGAATGGGTCATCATAGTGTTGCTGAGCATCGAGAACATTATAGGAATTTATGAAATCATACAGGAATCTAGTATAGTCTTGATATGATATGATGAATATACTGATAAAGATATATTTATTTTACAGATGGTTTTTGTTTTTCCGGTTAGAACATAGAATTGAGATAGGAAAAAGATTCATTTTAAGACCAAAGAACCTATTGATCCTTTGTTCATATTTAATTCAACTTGAATGTGAAATGCCTTCAACTTTTGAAGCATTTAAAAAACATATGTTATATGTGAAGCATGTTTTAGGTAAATATGTAATTTTGCAAGTGTTTTTTTTTGAACGGCCAACAAATCAATCCCAAGTACTCTCGGGACACCCACTGGACAAACGGAGTACTCCGAGAGTAACCCGAGTCGTCCACCACCACTTCCGGGGAAAACCCGTTAACCCACCCGCCCGTAGGCACGACAGTGAAATTACCGGTAAAACCGGTTTGGCTCAAGGATCGAACCCAGGTTTCTCTGGGTCTCCTATCATTGCCCACCAGTGCCTCACTCTATTTTGCACCAAGTGGGAGTCGAACTTGAGTCTTCACAGAAGAACTCAAATTCTCATACCAGTTGAGCTAGAGGTCATTGGCAGATTTACAAAGTATATGTATCAAGTGAAATAACCAAAAGCATGGTTGTAAAAGTCCCGACTAGGCATTGATTAATCCCCGATTAATCGCTAGTTCTCACCCCACTGCCGATTAGCGATTACTTCCACACTGACCAAAAGTAAAAAAAGCAAAAGTGGATATATAACAAAAATTTATCTTTCAACATAAGGTGTTAAAAGGGTGATAATTTGTTAAAACAAATGATCAAGAATTCAAGCAAAATAGTGAAGGGTAAAACAAGGAAGAAAAACACAGAACACAATAAGTTGGTAAATATTGTTGCATTCTCACTAATCAGTAACATTTGCTCATATGCCAAGTCAAGAGCAATAAAAATACAAAATATACCAATGCAATCTAACACAAAAGGTTATATTCTAATGGCACTTTCGACCCGATTAAACCATCCACCATTTTGATTCTCAAAACTCTTCAACTCGAGTTGCATCAAGGGGCGTTTCATAAGCGCATCTAGGCCTTGACTTTTAACTCCTGCAGTAAACCATACTTTATCTGATCTATACCCTTCAACTGCCACATTTGTGACTTTGACCCATACCAACACCTTTGTTTTCATTCCTTCAATGCTAGTGAGCTTTCCCCTCATTAAAACAGCTTTGACCCGAGTGGCGTATCTTATGACAGATGAATCTTTGAAGGTCAACTCACACGATGAAGGCAAGTACACCACTAGTTTTGCTTTGGTTTCATCAAATTCGTAAGATATTATGTTGTTAGGGAAAAGACCCGGCGGTAAGTTGTACTCGCGCAGGAGTTCAGGCAAGGATTTCACCGGTTTTCCTGTGATTACACATAAAAAATCTTGTCAATGATCTTCAATTTTGTATATAACACAAGTCCCATAATTACATTTTAGTTTTCGGCAAAACCCAAAAACAAAATTTGGTAAAGGGGTTACAAGGTAACGGGTCAAAATGTGTTCGGATAGAAAAAAAGGTCATTTTTAGTGCACCCAGGTCATGTCAAACACTTTTTGTCCTTATGCATTACAACTTTGGCTCAGGATATTGGCACACCCTTGAGCCTTGACAGATCTTTTGACACCCTGACAAGTATACGAGTCATACAAGTAATATGACTCGCATATCCTTTTTTTACACTAAGTATACGACTCGTATACAAATATACAAGTAGTATATCCTTTTTTTTACGTGAACTATATGACTTGTATACAAACAAGACGAGTCATATATCCTTTGTTTACATAAATTATACAACTCGTATACAAATCTACGAGTAGTACACAGAAAAATCACCCAACAAAGTATACACATATACGAGTCGTATATCGAGTGTCAAAAAATCATATACAACTGAACATTCCTATTTTAGTCGTATCTCGTTTGAAATAAAACACAACCCAAATCTACCCGTTAACAACCAAAAGGGTCAAAACTGACGCTTTTCGCAAACATGTACCTTTAAGTTTGTTAAAAATCCATTTAGCCTTCTCTTCAACCGTAGTTGAGAAAGTCTGTAAACATGAAGCAACCCACATTATGAACCATCATCATCAACATTCAGTACCATTAATTAAGCATAAAAATTACAGCTTTTGTGAAAACAGAAGCCTGTATTAAACATCTATCTAGGTTGACAGACAGCAAAATGAGTGAGTTATTCAGAAAATAAAGAAGCGGGTGAAAGTGAAGATACCGTGAGGTCATCTGAGATGTTGGAGAACTCTTGTTTAGCTTTCTTTGAAATCCAGTAACTTCCTGCTTTCGCCTTCATGCTTCCAACTTTCACTAGTGCTTTCTCCATTTTCACACACTTATTACTGTGTGTTGAGAAAATAGGGTTTTTGTGTGTAGTATTGTGTTGGTGAGATGAAAAAGAAGGGGAAAGTGGAGTTTGTTTAGGGGTGAGCATTAAACGGGTCGGAACCGCGAAACCCATGATACCCATTTAGAACCGACCCTTATTACCCGTATATGTATATTAAGGTTCGGGTCCTCGGTTCTTGGATTTGCCGTTTTCACGGTTCCGGGTCGGTTCCGGTTAAACCCGTCAAAGACCCGATCGAGAACCCTTGGAACCGCTTTAAATTAACTCGATCAAAAGAAGTTTTTTAACTTGATAAGGATAATTAATTAAAAAAAACTGAAAAGGATCCCTTATTGAAAGGAAAGAGATGTCGACAAAGGAAATCCAATCCTTATCAAATTACTATGCTACAAATCAGCCCTTATTCATACAAATATATGTACGTGTTCGATTTTGGTCAAGGTGATCAAGAATCAAAGACGACTTCTCATCTTCGTCCAAGTTTTCTTCAGGAGGTTATATTATAGGCACATGTATGTATGTATGCAAATCATTATTGTATGTATACGTCTGTTAATTTATGTAAAAACTGCAGATATTTGTTTATGTTCATCTTCGACATATATACTGCCCCTAGTTTATCATCTTCTTCATGTTTGAATAACCTACAATACATCTTCATCCAACTAATCTTTATTTTTTTGGTGATGTTACAACTTGCTTCAAGGTTTTTTTACTTAATAGAAGTCTTGTCGAAATAAACCTGTCGGCCATCTACTACTGTGCTTACAGATCTAAGCTATTGCCTCTTTCTCCATCGCATGAAAACTAAGATCAGTGGTTTTCTGTGGGGGCGATGTACATGGATGAAGAGAGTTGGAGGCGATGAACGGAGATGAAGAGATTCGGGTTCATCTTGGTGGTTTGACTGGTGATCGTTGTTTGGTATTGGTAGTGGTAGTGGCGGAGATTGGTTGTTGTAGTGTAGGATATGTGGTCGCCGGAAAACGTTGTCGTCGGCGATGGGTGTGGTGACATGGAAAGTATGATGTACAATCTGGGCCCACGTTTGATTTCTTTTTTTCTTATTTTTGTTTAATACTTTATATATTTTTGTATTGTTTTTAAATCAAGAGCCTCTTGTAATTGAAGTCTTGTAATTAAGAACCAAGCTCTGTCAGTGTAACTGAAAACCAAGTTTCGTTTCCGACCCTGTATATTGTGTTCATGTATGTAAAATCTGAATTAAACCTTTTAATTTATATATATGCATGTATTGATATTATCTTCTCTATAATTTCAAATGATTAACTAAAGAATGATATAACTTTTTATATCAAATAGTTTAAGACGTCAAGTTTACCAAGTTAACTTGTGTGACATTTGTTAATTTCAATATTTCAAGATTGATATACCAGAACCGTTAGTGACATATATAATGTAAGATAGTGTAATTTGACTCTTTTTTATACTTAACAATATTGTATATGTTTCAAACAGGATGGATCCGCATAATGTTTCGAATGACGAGAATGAAGAAAACGCTAAAAGGAGCAAAAACCGGAAACAAAAAGCGAGTACAAGAAAAAGGAGGCTTACAGGGTTTTGTTTGAGCCATATGACGGAATTCTTTGACGAGGATGGTAGAAGAAAAGGTAGGTGCAACTACTGTTCTGCGGAGTTGTGTGCGGATTCCGGACCGAACGGAACCTCGTCCTTAAATAAGCATGTCAGAAACTGTAAAGAAAATCCGGAAAATCTGGCAAAAATCAACAAAAGTTAGTGATTAACAAAAATGAGGACGCACAAGGTACGTTAAAAACGTGGAAGTTCGATCCTATTAAGGTTAGAAAGTTACTGATTAAAATGATTATTGTCGACGAGCTTCCTTTTTGTTTTGTTGGAACGGGAAGGGTTTAGGGAGTTTATGGAAGCATTGTGCCCTAGTTTCAACGCCCCTCACGTTTCACGGTCCGTGACATTCTTGACTTATACCTGGATGAGAAAAAAAAACTAAGAAATTTTTTTGTTAAAAATAAGCAAAGGGTATCTTTTACAACGGATACATGGACATCAGTCCAACGTATTAATTATATGTGTTTGACTGCACACTTCATTGATGAAAATTGGCAATATCATAAGAGAATTATAAACTTTAAGCCAATATATAGTCATAAGGGTGATGATATTGCGGGGGCCCTTCAAGAGTGTTTTGAGGAATGGGGGATACAACAGGTTATGACCATTACCATGGATAATGCATCATCAAACGATGCTGAGTTGCAATATTAAAATCTAAGCTATCAAATTTGATCAATAAAGGTGAGTATTTGCACGTTAGATGTGTGGCCCATATCATTAATCTGATAGTTCAGGATGGCTTAAAAGTAGAAAGTAGCACCATTGAGTGTATACGTAACGCTGTTAAACATATAAGAGCATCACCATCTAGGCTTGACACGTTTAAAACATGTGTTGCTGCTTCAAAAGAGAGACGAAAGGTTTGTTGTCTTTAGATGTTAGCACTAGATGGAATAGCACCTATGATATGTTAGAGAGGGCTATTCAACTAGAAAAGGCTATTGATTTGTATGGTCGTAAGGAAAGTAGTTTTCGTAATGATGTTCCAAGTTGTAGTCAATGGGATTTTGCAAAAAAAATTGACGAAAATACTAGAATTGTTTAAACGGAAAACAGTTGATTTGTCTTGCTCAAAGTATGTGATAACACATGAGGTTTATGCAGAGGTTTTAATATAGGTGATAACCTTACTCAGATGTTTGGTGAAAAGGACCAACATTTTGAATTTTTACAGATGATATCAAAGATGAAACACAAGTTTGAAAAATACTATGAGGATTATGGTGATAAAAGTAATAAGTTGTTTGAGTTTGTGACTGTCTTGGATCCGCGGGTAAAACTTACAATGATACAGTATAGTTGTTAAAAAACTTGTGAGTTGATGAAGAACTCGGGTTTGTTGAAGGCGAATGAAAATTTTGAAGAAAAAGTTAAGGAAATGGTTGATGGGGTGAAAAAAGAGATTCAAAAACTTCTACGAGAATATGAGAATTTGGAATCAACTAGTTCAAGCATTTCAAATAGTCAAGGGAATAGAGCTGAACAAGGTCGAGTAAAAGATCATGGATGGGTAAACTTGAACAGTTTCGAGGTGGTGTTGGGAAGTCGTCTAGTAATAGGGCGGAATTTGATAGATATATCCTAGAAGATCTTGAATTAATGAACGACGAGTTCGATATCTTGCTTTGGTGGAAGATAAATTCAACAAGATATCCTACCATTGCAAGGATGGCAAAAGGTAATAACTAATAGCTATTATTTTATTAAACATACTTTTTAAATGTAAATTGTAAATTTAAATTCACCTAATTCTTTTTGTTTTTTAGATATGTTGGCAATTCCGGTTTCAACCGTAGCTTCCGAGTTTGCTTTCAGCACAGGCGGACGAGTGTTAGAGTCCAATAGAAGTTCTTTATCCCCCACCATTGTTGAGGCGTTAATTTGCATGCAGGACTGGATTCGACATGGGAGAAAAGATATAAACGAAGAGGAAGAATATGAGAAATTCGATGAGTTCGCAAAAGGTAAGCATTATTATTTTGTTAATCAAATTCGTTTGCTTTTATTCTATTTTTCTAACCATTAGTTTGATTTAGATTGTTTTGAGAAGATCGAAAAGATGAAAATCGAATGAAGATTTATGGATGTTCGGCTGGTCGATGGCGATTGAATGAAGATGTTTCTGAATTATGGGATTGTTTTGGTTTTTATACCTGGCATCTGGAATGGTTTTTTTTAGTCAAATATGGATTTTTTTTGGTTTGATAATCCCATTGTTTACATACGTTTTTTTTCGTATCGAATAGTTTTTGTTTTTCGAAACTCATACTTTATATACATTACTATTTATTATCTTATTTAATTTGCTTTAGTTTTTTAGTGTATTTATGCATGTATGAATCAATTTATAAAATACAATATTTGACTTTTAATAATAATTTATGCAATGTATAAATCTTCATTCAATAGTCAAGTAAATTCAAATCAGTGTTCTTATAGAAGCGTTGCATTGTGAATGATGATTGATTGGGGCCTCGGTTTGTCTCAGATAATATATGGCCTAAGCTAAAAAAAAGTTACAAAAACGATTATGTGGGTCTTATCTGAGAACCGACCCTTTCGGAACCTTTTGGAACCGAACCGACCCTGTACTAAAAGGGGTCGGTTCCGGTTCTTAAGATATGCTCTAAACGGTTCGCGGGTCGGGTCGGGTCCGACATGGTTCTGGTGGGTCCGACCCTTTTGCTCACCCCTAAGTTTGTTGAGGTTTTGAAAATTGGATAAAGTGTAATTTTTTGGTTTTATTTGTTTATTAGTTTAAGAGTTAATTACACAAATGGACCATGTGGTTTATAGCTAATTTCGTCTTTAGGTACTAACTTTTTTTGTAAGAGTTCAGGTCTCATAGTTTTAATTTTGTAACACATTTGGGTACTAACACCAAATAATGACTAAAATGCCCTTCCATGCTTTATATTAAGATTATTTTAAATGTAAAATTATTTTTGTATAAAACAAAAAAATTTAAATCAATTTTACAAAAAAAAATAATAAATGAAAGTTATTTGTGTATATAACAATTTAATTAGTTAATTACATGTAATAGGTGAAAATTATTTTTAAATGAAAAATATTTTGCAATTTAGTTTTAATTAAAAAACAAAAATATTTTAATGTAAATGTTTCAAATTATTTGTGTCAACCCGATCTATTTTTATTCGACTTGTCCATCAGTCTTAACCCGATCTATTTTCTAAACATATTAAATTTAGTCATACTAGTTTTACATATTAAAATTTAACCATATTAATTTTCTCTAAAATATTTATTTAAGTTTTAACATGCTCTTATCTTAGAATTTTGAATGTTATCCATTGGATATTGCAAATGTGTAGATTATCATAAAAGATTTCAAATCAACGTTGCTTATGTTTGTCTTCTTATAACTGAAATATACGTTGAGTTTTCATTTTAGTTTTTTTTATACGAAGTAAAAAACCACGTATTACACAGTTTAATTATTTAGAACTTCATTTTTATTAAAAAATGGACCGGGTTGACACAAATAAGATGAAACATTTATATTAAAATGTTACATTATCGTTTTTCTTTTATTAAAACTAAATTACAAAAATAATTTTCATACAAAAATTATTTTCTTTAAAAATAATTTTCGCTAATTAACTAATTAAATTGTTATATACAAAAATAATTTTCATTTATTTTTTTTGTAAAATTGATTAATTTTTTTTATTATATACAAAAATAATTTTACATTTAAAATAATCTTAATATAAAGCATGAAAGGGCATTTTAGTCATTATTTGGTGTTAGTACCAAAATGTGTTACAAAATTGAAACTATGAAACCTGAACGTGTTACAAAAAAAAGTTAGTACCCAAAAGCAAAATTAACTATAAACCACATAGTCCATCTATGTAATTAACTCTTAGTTTAACCTAAGACTAAACTCATATATCAAGACCTTGCCTCCCTATTTTGGTGCCCTCATTTTAAAAAATGGTGAGGTGGCGAGGGGTGTGACTCCATTACGTATAGTCTAATGTAAGCCGGTTTGACCTGATTTGACTAGAACTATCAGGCTTGTACAAACACTTAAGCCGGCGTACAATTAACAATTTTATAAATTATGTCTATACTACCTAGTAAACAAATAAACTAAGGGACACTTGACGTGACATCTTTTAAGGGGCTTAGAAAATTGGTTTTCTTGCCTCCATTTAGGTTTGTTCATGAGTCGAGTCGAGCTAAGCTAGGCCAAGCTCGGCTCGGGCTCGGCTCGATTTTAAAAATAAAAATTAGTTCATCCAAAATAAGTTCATTCTAATACATCACAAGCCAAAATCAAGTTAAAAAATATATATATCCAAAATAAGTTCATCATAATACATCACAAGCCAAAATCAAGTTAAACAACACAAAATAAGTTTTAAACTTCGACGGAATACGATATTAGTTCATTAGCATGGCATTCAACATTCCAATAAGTCATAGATATCAAATTACAACCTAAATACATGTAAATAATAATTAGTTTTTGTACTATATTATAGTGTATATAAAAATAAAATTTATTATAAGTAAAATAATCCGAGCTAAGCCGAGTCGAGCTAACAAGCGAGCCAAACCGAGCTAATCCGGCTCGTTACGAGCCGAGCCGAGCTAGATCACTTTCTAACCGAGCCGAGCCGGCTCGGCTCACTTTTAAACCGAGCTAGTGAGCGAGCTTTTTCCGAGCTAACCCGAGCGAACTCGAGCCACGAGCTTTTTGAACATCCCTACCTCCATTTCCTATTAATTAATAAGGATTGAAAAATATATTTTTAGGTATTTAATATAAATTTAAATATGAATACTTACTATTTAATTATGATAGTTATTACATTAACCAACTTTTAATTCTTATTTTTTTATGTATTATACTAGGCTATCACCCGTAAACTTTCTAGGTTAGGAAAATTTGATTTACAATAAACAAAAGTACATAAATAACATTATGAATGAAACTTAAATGGTAACTTTTTTTGAAAGACCAACGAAATTTTATTAGAAAAAATGTCCGTTAACAACTAATTAGCCGGACAGCATTATATCCACCAAGAAGTATTACATTATATTCCAATAATTACTAAATTAAAATCACATAAATTTCCCCATTTTACTCTTCCCGTCTGCGATCTATTTTTAACCCGGGAACCAGTAGGAAAAATTTATTTACATAAATTATATATGTATAAATAAAATAAATTCAAAGGGATAAACATGTACCTATTTATTCATGAAAAGTATTATTTTTTTTTAGAATTAACCGAATTAATTAATCTTTAAGATTGTCAAAAATCTTTATATCCAATCTATTCATACAGAGTTGAAGATTTAAATTCCACATTGTGTAGATAGTGAAAACATCTATTAGAATATGGGGTATGAGCGTGGGTTTTCGACAATTTAAGTTAACTTAACTATGCTAAAATGATTTAAAGCACTAAATACACTATAATTGAATTAACATTTATCAATAACATAAAAAAATAATAATACTCAGTTGAAAAAATGTTTTAAAATTAACTTAAAGAGTTTATAACTAAAAAGTTCATTTTTGTTAAAGAGATATCTTGACGTTTGTATAAGTTAATAGATTACATTATATTTTATTCAACCTTGAGTTTGGTTCTTGTGAGTTAATAATTAACATTATATTTTATTCAACTCTGAGTTTGGTTCTTGTTCGAATGGTATCAAGTGTAAAAACCTGTAAGAATAAATCCGATGCGTTCAAATACTAAATCAACGGCTATTATCCATGCCACCTAGTCAATTTGGAAATAAAGATTTGTATAACTAATTAAAAGGGTACTTTTGTTATTTGTGCTACTAGATTTAGGGGTTGTTTAGCAACATCTGAACCAATACGTGTTGAATGAATAAAAGGTCTAAATGGGTAAGAGGCTCTGAACCAGTAAGTGCTGAATCAGTAAAGTGTTGTTTGACTTGTACCGCTAAATGACTGTGTAAAATGACATTTTTACCCCTCTGAGTATTTACCTTGTCGGAGATTCGGGTTATTTAAAATAAAGGAAAATTGGATTAACCAGCAAGCCAACAACCATCAAATATAGATTATATACATATAATTAATACCAACACTTGTCGATTTCTACATATCCTCGATAATTATCATTCTTTTATCTGTTCAATCTCAGCAACAACAACCTTTAATACTTTCAAATCCACCTCTCTTCCTACTGAAACATTTTCGTCATCGTCGGTCACCGCTACAGAGGTCTCTGATGAGGAGGAGGAAGGCGGCGCTGCAGAGGTCGACGGTGGAGCTCCAACTGAGGAGGAAGGCGGCCTGCAGAGGTGTCCGTTGTGGAGCTCCGATTGCAGGAGAGGGCGGCGACTTGTGGAGGGGAAGATGCGGCTGTGGAAGAAGAGATGTGGTTTGGTTAGGGCAGAAGGGTAGAACTTTTATTCAGATCTCAACAAGTGCTGAACAATTCAGATATGAATGGTTTCATTCAGATGTGGTTATTTGGTGAACCAAATAGCCAATGCCTCTTAATGGCATGCAAACAAACAGGCCCTTAAAGGAATTATGCCTCCCTCCCTTCAATCTCGCATAAAAAATATGCATGCCAAATAAATCCCAGTGACATCGTAATAAATTAACAAATTCAAATTGGAAGATGATATTCGCGATGAAATATTGCTGGCAAAACTCTCGTTTCTTGTTTTTTTAATCAATTTTGAATTATCATACGCTACACTCTTATTTAGGGAGAGAAATCATGATGTTAATCGCTCGAACGAGATGGAAAACGTTAGATATCGGACAACCCATTTTGTTAAACGTAGTTTTTTTTTTTATTTTTTATTTTTTATTTTATCATATAGTCGTTTTTATTTTGTGCGTTCAACAATGTGCTAGAATTCTAGGGTTCGCGTATGACATCTTGGAGTGTGCCTTTTTGTGCGTTTATCTTCCTGGAATGAGGTCATTTAGGAGTGCTGCAAATAGTGGATCAAATTATGAAATTTTTACATTCACTTGGTTTCTTAGTTCAGAAAATCTAGCATCTTCAGGAAATAGGATATTCCAAATACATGTTATTCCTTCAAAAGTATTCAATGTGCGTTTTGATTTTATGGGATTTTTAGTGATTTTATACAAATAGCACATGTATTTATAATCAACACTTTAGGGATTTTCTAGCGTTTTATATAAGCGACACATGTATTTATATAATTAGCACTATATAAGTAGCACATGTATCTATATAATTAGCACTTCTAGGATTTTCAACGTTTTTATATAAGCAACACATGTATTTATATAATGACCACTTTAGGGATTTTATGGCATTTTATATAAGCAACACATATCAGCATTCTGTGTTTTTTGAGATTTTATATAATCAACACATGTATTATATAATCAGCACTTCAATGGATTGGAAATATAAAAAATGTCGATTGAAGAACAATGGAAAAGAACGAAATTGTTGAAGAACAATGGATCAACAATGATTTTTCAAGGGATTAAAGGATTTAATATAAAATTTTGAAAATATTCGAAGCATGAGAATCATCAAATAAGTAAAGAATTTTGAAAAGCATGAAAATATGAATTTACATTATAATAGTATAATGCCAAATAAAAAATACCTTTATTAATTCTTAGGAAGTTATGACACATGTCATTAATCTATTGGTTCTTACAGTTTTTATATTCAAAATGGTTTGTATATGATCCTACTTCACTTGTTCTATTCTATGTTGCAAACAATATCAACCATGTGTATTTTGTTAACTACTTTATCTTTTAATAAATGAGTATAACAACAATGTTACCTTTTTATCAATTTATGTTCCTTGTCCTTTCGTGAATTCATAACATGTGCTTTATCACCTCCTAACGTTTACATATACTGGACACAACGTCATTCTTCATTACTTTTTAGCTTATAACTCTTGGAGACTTATTTCTCATTGCCAAACTTGTGAGTGCCATATAATTAACTCTATATTATTAGACAATCTATTGCCTTGCAACATCAAGAGTGTATAATTAGATAAACTTACCTTGGCTCGTAGGATCTTTAATACCTTTATTATCACCTTAAACTTGTTGACTTCCAAACTTCAACGTACCTAGCTTGTTTGAAAGTCAACATACAACATTTAGAATACATAATGTATCCAAACAAGCAAAATATTAGTATTCATTCACACTATATAACATACATTTTTTCTTAGTACATCAACAACGCTCAACATGAATATATATCCCTATACAACTCATATTTATCCCTATACGACTCATATAACCCAATGGTCGGAATATATACATACCCCATTTGCAGGTATTTAAACACTTACAACACACCAATGCCCTATACTAGGAGTAATTAGTCCCTTAAAACGAACATTTATTGTTTAGTCTAAATGTGTTCAAACATCCATCTTTACTTGGTTTTCATCAAACTCAATATTTCATTGTTGCACTTTATATGTTGCTGTTGTAATTAACTGATTTGACCCACTTGCAACTCGATATAGTTTCTTGTGTTCAAATATGAAATATGAAATATGAAATATAGTATACTCAAATAGGTTTCCAACGAAAAAAAAATCACTTTAATTAGATATGTGATTTATTTTACATGATTTATGTAAATCATAAAAGTAATATTTAATCTACAATCAATCATCTTTGTCTCTTAACAAAATTACAACCTCAAAACCTTGTATACACTATTTTTTCTTGTTTATAATTAAAATTAAACATTATAAACATGTTATACCCTTTAGTTATGACACTTATAGTTAAATAGATGCCACTAAACACCTTGGGGATTTCGTATTTTTCCATTACATACTTATTAATGATCTATAAGGCCCAAGATAACCCTTTGATATGAACATAGCTAATTCGACATATCATATGTGTCCATTAGTAACAATTTTAACCTAATAATTTCACTTTAGAGTAAAAAAAACGGTAACTCCTAACCCAATTTATGCTCATGAATCAAAATTCAAGAATAGAGCTCCTATTACTTGAAAATCTCTTTTAATGAATAATCTCTCATTTATAATCCACAATAATATAAGATTTCAACCTTTATGTATACAACAACACATAAAAGCACAAGCCCACAAACTCTAGGTTATGAATTTCTTACCAAAGGAGTTGCTTGACTAGATGATGATTGTATAATCTACAACATATTTAGTTGCTTGTTGTTTTCTTGCAAAGCGTCCAAGAGCATGCGATATGTCGATACCCACAATTCTCCGAGCCTTACTTTTGACTCCAATTTCTCTTCCACATATGTAAATGAGTTTTCCAAATTTGACTAGTCAATATTAATCTTGACACATTTCTATTTTAGTCCCCCAAATGTTCTAATTTCATGCTTTGGAAACAAGTAGAAACTTATTTACATAACTAATCTTATTGTAAACTAAGATTTATCTTAAGCCCCCTTTAAATAAGTAATGAGTACTTTAGCATGAGTTTCAGTAAATTACATTGGCTATATAATTTAACAATTTAAATTAGTAATTCTAAAAATTGGGATGTTATATATACTTTCAATAATATAATAAAAAAACTATCACTAAACAAAATTATTCTAGTAAAAAACAAGTAGAAATTGCATACTACAAAATCTCCACAAAAAATAGGACTTTACAAGTATATATGTGAAGAAGAAAAAAACAGATGGATTTTGTTTATATATTACTAAGATCACTTTCGAGGTATGATAAACAATGTGAAAATACTATATAGTTTGTAGGTGTTAAGCGACTCTTGGAGTTCCTCCAAACACTTCAGCAGGAAGTCTAAACAATACATCCCAATGAAGTATTTAAAGGAACTCTGAGGGACACTTGACTTTATTCAATGTGTTTGATGAATAATCATCCCATATTTACAAGTATTTATAGAAAGAAATATCCCAATGAAAGTATCTGCCCAATGGACATAGGTGCATTACAAGTTGAACATGGTTGGCATTCTGTCTCCAATAGATAAATCATATTTTAAAGTTCACGTAAAAAGGTCAGACAGATTCTAAAAGTAAGAAATCATGGTAAGGACCATATAGACGAGTCTTTTATATTCTCATTTCATCACCCATCCCTTATACATGACTAGGTTCAAGCTATGACTTCATACGTATTGTCCTAGGATTCCAGATGCACGGGTAGAGATTATAATGTTTATCATGACTTTAAACTCATTCATGATAATCAATCAATAGTTTACACTTGTTTAGGAATATACTAGCACACATGGACCAGTATATGTTCTTAAATGTGTTTAACTGAAATAAATTGAACTTATATTGTAATATTCATTTGGAGAAAGAAAGAATAATTTTGGATAGAAATATATATACAACTAGGTTATAGACTCGTGCTACACGAGATTGGGTACAAAAAATGATGCAAACAAAAAAACATATTTATAAAGAATACTTATATATGACAAGTAATAATGAACTATGATTAATGTTACATTTACATTTTACAAACGCATAACTGCAATAGACTCGTGCTACACGAGATTGGGTACAAAAATGATGCAAACAAAAAAACATATATTTATAAAGAATACTTATATATGACATGTAATAATGAACTATGATTAATGTTACATTTACATTTTACAAACGTATAACTGCAATTACATATTAAAATCTAACAGAACTTCTTTATATACAACATTGGATGTCGTACTGTCTTTATCAACTATTAACAGTTTGAGTCCATCTCCACGTTTGGCTCTGGATAAATAAACGTATAGTTAACCATATGAAAACACCAGTTCTTTTAAAAATAAACCAACTTTGGACAAGGATTGCCTTCGACTTTTATTTATCATCACCGCGAAGCATACAATGAGAGGAAACTATTTTCTTTGAAGTTTAAACGTAATCTTTTTGTCCGAGGGTATCAAACCAATCCTGGTAATGAAAGTTCAAGTACCGATATTACTTTTAGATATTACTGTTGCTTCTATAATACGAGTTCCTAGTGAAATGATCTATAATCGAGTTTCGGGGCGTACCATGACGGAACACTGACATTTACTATCAATTTGTGATTTCGCAGACCTGAAACTTTAAGTCCTTTTATACCTTCAAATGAGTATAAACTTTGTTTAACCCCATCATGTAGATGCTCTGTCTCACAAATAGTATCAGAACTTAAGTATTCTTTTTCAATTCCTGGAACATTCGATAGCAATCAATCATTAATTCTTATACAATGTCGTTGTCATTGCAAGAATGGTTCTTTCTTGAAAAAAGAAAAGAAATCTTGAAATTTTGATAGCAATCGATCATTAAACCCGTTGAACTCCTAACGTTTTTGGACCTCAATTCATTTGACCATCCGCTTATTTCCTGTTCTGATTATGATTGATGAATTTCACTTTGATACCATGCAATAGATTTATGATTATATTGTCACACCCCAACCGATGGCGGAAACATCGGGATGGGACAAAAACTAGATTGCAAGAGGCTTCATAACGCTAATTGTGCCAAAATGTTTAATAATTACCTTTTTACATAGATTAAATCAAATAATACAAAATTTAGATCCCGACACGTAACAAATATAATTTCATTTCATTGATAACGATTTAATACAAGATATTGAAACTAAATACATGTTTGAAACAAATAAAATACAATAAGTATTTAAAGTTTAAATGCGTTTCTAGGCAATCCTACTAGATTCCATGTGTCATCAAAAAACCTGCAACATGTATTAAAAGCATAGATCAATACAAAAGTATTGGCGATCATACAAGTTTGAAATTAATTATAAGTATAAAAGTTTGTTTTGATTGTGACAAGTATATATTCAATTCGAATCGCACGAATATGTAGACCACTTTCGCATAACAATAGCATATATTCGAATTCCTTAACTAGCATACATAGTATTCTAAGCATAACGATATCATGAGAATGCAAGTCAAAACTAATAAGCATAAACAAACTCAAGCATAACAAGTAGCATGTATAGACGAGTTTAAACTAACACATATAACTCACATAAGCGTAACTGATGGCACATTTGGTATTGTGAACACATTTAATTTTGTTTAAAATAAATTTTGTAATTGATACATGTTGCACCCCAAAATGCATTAAAGTGTAAAAAAGGGGGTCGAGTATGCTCACATATTTTAGCGAAACTTCCTTTGGTAATTTCGTGAAGATTATACGGTCGTAAGATGGTATACTGAGGTCACCTCGCATGAATAAGAGAAAGATATAGGAGTTATGCCAAAATAATTATCCGTTTATAGTTATTTTATAAACTTCGTTCGAATCTCGACACATATTTATTAGCGTTTCGACTATACGGTAGATATATGTGTGTGTATATATATATAACGAAAATCAGGCAGAGTCTCCTCTGTTTTTGGACGATCCCGACAATACGAATTGTCGATATAAATCTCAAAACTCAACACTACACGAATCAATATGTGAATATATAACTTTATGTAGAGTTACTTACAAGTTATGGGGTTCGATTCTGCGATTCAAAATGCCATATTAATATGAAAACGCTATCATTAATATTCGCGTCGTTATATTCTCAAAACTCAAAAGTTTCAATGACAATTTATATAACTTACGATTTCCGATTAAAACACCACTTTTCATATTATAAATCTAACATTTATACATTAATATCATCTCGCTTATTAATCGGTTCGGGTATTAAAGCTCGATTTCACATCTAAACAATATATACATATATATATAAACAATAAGAATGAATACGCGTAATTAGTTTACCGAGCTCGAGTCGTCCGTAGCGAACTGCGTTGACCGGGTTTGACCCGAGTGGACCGAGCCGAGACCCAAATCCAACCAGTTCTGTCCTGGACCAAGTCTGATCGAAACTGATGCTCCAAAACTGAACCGGGGCTGCGTTTGACTGAATTCGACCTGGTCTTGACCGAGTCAAACCGAGGGGGTCCAACCCAAATCCAAAACTGAGCGTAAATATGAATCGAAACCTGCTGGACCGAGACCCGCATCAACCGAAAAACGCGACAAGGCTTGAAAGTTCAAATCAGACCCAGACATCACCGCAAATCGGTGACCCGAACTCACAGTGCTAGACCCGACCCCAACCGGAACCTGGACTGACCTAAGAAACCACCGCATCCGAGAGCTGAACTGCTCTGATTGTGTTGCGGCTCGAACCTGAGAGCTGCACCACCGTCACTACCAGAACTGCGGCTGCCATCTCAGCGCTGCCGCCACCAAATGTTGGTGCGGCTGCCGCTGTTTTTGAGGAAGGAGAGGGAGAGAGGGATGAGCGAGGAGGAGAGGGAGTGAGAGAGATCAGAGGGGTGTTGTGGTGGTGGTTTGCGGCGGACAGAGGTGGCGAGGGTTTAGTTTAGTTGTCGGAAACACGACCGACGCTGGAGGCCGCCGGAATCGGCTCCGGACGCAGGCTATGAGAGGGAGAAGAGAGCAGGTGGGTGTGGCGGCTGAAGTGTGTCTTGTATGTGTGTGTGAGTGTGTTGTTATATCATTAGGGTTTAGTTAGGGTTTAGGTGGTGTGTGGGGCCAAGGCCCGTTAAACCGTTCTAACGTTTTTGAGTGGCCCGAACGCACCGACGAGATCTGATTTCAAGTACAAGTTTCATAAAACGCTGAATTTATTTTGTTTATTATTATTAGTGTTGTTGTTGTCGTTGTTATTATTATTATTGTTATTATTATCTATAAAATAATAACTAAATAAATAATAATAATAATGATAATAAATTAGACGAATAAATAATTCAGTGGTACGACACGTATTTCCTAAAAAAAATTTTATGGAAACGCGAGGCATTACAGTCTCCCCTACTTTAGGGAATTTCGTCCCGAAATTCATTCAAGAGGAAGGGGCTTAGGAAAGAAATAATCACATTTCGAAGTATGCGGGTATAACTGTGAATTAGGTGGTGAGTGATTAGAGTTTGTATTTAAGCATAACAGTGAAACATCGAATTTCTCATGGCACGTTTCACGAGACCTTAGCAATATGATATTAACACTTATATATAGGAAGTACCAGCGGTGTATCCACCATGTTCATACCATATTACGTTCGTTTCGCTAGTCGATGCCATGTTACGTTCCGTGTCATAATCAGGTTTGTTTGCATATTACGAGTAAGACTGATAGCGTATATAGAGTCTCAAGTATGTAAGTATAATTGTATTTAAGTATGAGAGTATACTGTATAAGTATGAGTATAAGTGTAAGTGTGCGTATTCGCACATTCGTGTACAATACAGATGATATATTTTAGTTTAACCAAGATTAACGGATTACTGGCATGTGAATAAACATGTCAAAACATCGTGTACCACAATGTAGACTACCCATCATCGCTAAAACGAAGAGGGTGTAAAATAGTTTACTTAACATGACCTCAAGAATACGGGCGGGCGTCACTCCTATAGCGCTACACAAGCGCTATACATGTTAAGGTGTGGCTTGATCAAAGTTAATGACGAGTCTACCACATAAACATATGAATAAACAAGTCAAACCATCGTGTACGCAATGTTGACTAGTCAATATTGTTGAAACATAGTGTAAAATAGTTTACTTAGTATGAAATAGTTTACTTAACATGACCCCAAGTCTCAAGGGCGGTGCGCTACTCCTATAGCACTACGCATAGTGCTATACATGTTAAGGTGTGGTTTTATAACGACTTTATCACATATAATGTTCCAGTAATCCAAATCAAGTATGATGTTTAGTATGCACCTATAGAATCGTTGTGTAATAGATTTAGTATAAATGCGAAGTTTGTCGTGCATAAATTCGATTTTAGTATAGTGTGACATTGAAATAAAAATGAAAGAATAAGAATTATATAGCATAAAATGTAAGATAGCATAAAAGAGAGGCTTGTTAAAATGTTGGAGTGTTTCAGTTTTAGAAACTTCGACTATTCCAAAGTGACTCGTAAGTCCTTTCGAATTAGGGAGACATGATTTGGCCTAATAGGTATAATACTCTCGTCGCTAAGCGATTAACGGTACTTTACCCTTCCAGTTAGTACATGTCCCTAATTTGATCGAAAAATACGAAACTTTGGCAAGATTGAAAATTGAGGAGCTGAACTAGTCATCAAGGTGTAGATGTCAATCCTGGCTTGACAATTTCGTCCCCAAATTGTGGTTTATTGAACGTATCAAGATATAATCTCGAATCGTCAATAAGGATCCACTAGATTATGAAATGAAACTCCCATCAAGATATGGATATCACTCTTGACTTGATGGTGAATTTCGTGCGAAATAACATGTAAAACGGATTGAAACTTGTCACCAATGGTGGGAATCACCCCTGTATTGATGAGTTATTTCGATTGTGGAACAAGAATATACTCAAAAGCGTGTGTTGTGTTTCATGTCTTAGGAAAGACATATTGTAAGTTTTAAAATCAAATGGGAGAGAGAAGCACGGTAGACAGAATAATAATTTAGATAATTATCAAGAATGGTCAAGAGTATGGTGCTTAGACTATAGACTAGGTCGAACATGGCAATTCTACCTAATTCCCTATAGTTATGGCTCTGATACCAATCTGTCACACCCCAACCGATGGCGGAAACATCAGGATGAGACGAAAACTAGATTGCAAGAGGCTTCATAATGCTAATTGTGCCAAATGTTTAATAATTACCTTTTTACATAGATTAAATCAAATAATACAAAATTTAGATCCCGACACGTAACAAATATAATTTCATTTCATTGATAACGAGTTAATACAAGATATTGAAACTAAATACATGTTTGAAACAAATAAAATACAATAAGTATTTAAAGTTTAAATGCGTTTCTAGGCAATCCTACTAGATTCCATGTGTCATCAAAATTCCTGCAAGATGTATTAAAAGCATAGATCAATACAAAAGTATTGGCGAGCATACAAGTTTGAAATTAATTATAAGTATAAAAGTTTGTTTTGATTGTGACAAGTATATATTCAATTCGAATCGCACGAATTTGTAGACCACTTTCGCATAACAATAGTATATAATCGAATTCCTTAACTAGCATGCATAGTATTCTAAGCATAACGATATCATGAGAATGCAAGTCAAAACTAATAAGCATAAACAAACTCAAGCATAACAAGTAGCATGTATAGACACGTTTAAACTAACACATATAACTCACATAAGCGTAACTGATGGCATATTTGGTATTGTGAACACATTTAATTTTGTTTAAAATAAATTTTGTAATTAATACATGTTGCACCCCAAAATGCATTAAAGTGTAAAAAAGGGGGTCGAGTATGCTCACATATTTTAGCGAAACTTCCTTTGGTAATTTCGTGAAGATTCGACGGTCGAAAGATGGAATACTGAGGTCACCTCGTATGACTAAGAGAAAGATATAGGAGTTATGCCAAAATAATTATCCGTTTATAGTTATTTTGTAAACTTCGTTCGAATCTCGACACATATTTATTAGCGTTTCGACTATACTGTAGATATATGTGCGTATATATATATATATATATAACGAAAATCAGGCAGAGTCTCCTCTGTTTTTGGACGATCCCGACAATACGAATTGTCGATATAAATCTCAAAACTCAACACTACACGAATCAATATGTGAATATATAACTTTATGTAGAGTTACTTACAAGTTATGGGGTTCGATTCTGCGATTCAAAATGCCATATTAATATGAAAACGCTATCATTAATATTCGCGTCGTTATATTCTCAAAACTCAAAAGTTTCAATGACAATTTATATAACTTACGATTTCCGATTAAAACACCACTTTTCATATTATAAATCTAATATTTATACATTAATATCATCTCGCTTATTAGTCGGTTCGGGTATTAAAGCTCGATTTCACATCTAAACAATATATATATATATATATATAATGAATACGCGTAAGTAGTTTACCGAGCTCGGGTCGTCCGTAGCGAATTGCATTGACCGGGTTTGACCCGAGTGGACCGAGCCGAGACCCAAATCCAACCGGTTCTGTCCTGGACCAAGTCTGATCGAAACTGATGCTCCAAAACTGAACCGGGGCTGCGTTTGACTGAATTCGACCTGGTCTTGACCGAGTCAAACCGAAAGGGTCCAACCCAAATCCAAAAATGAGCGTAAATACGAATCAAAACCTGCTGGACCGAGACCCGCATCAACCGAAAAACGCGACAAGGCTTGAAAGTTCTAATCAGACCCAGACGTCACCGCAAATCGGTGACCCGAACTCACAGTGCTAGACCCGACCCCAACCGGAACCTGGACTGACCTAAGAAACCACCGCATCCGAGAGCTGAACTGTTCTGATTGTCTTGCGGCTCGAACCTGAGAGCTGCACCACCGTCACTGCCAGAACTACGGCTGCCATCTCAGCGCTGCCGCCACCAAATGTTGGTGCGGCTGCCGCTGTTTTTGAGGAAGGAGAGGGAGAGAGGGATGAGCGAGGAGGAGGGGAGTGAGAGAGATCGGAGGGGTATTGTGGTGGTGGTTTGTGGCGGACAGAGGTGGCGAGGGTTTAGTTTAGTTGTCGGAAACACGACCGACGCTGGAGGCCATCGGAATCGGCTCCGGCCGCCGGCGATGAGAGGGAGAAGAGAGCAGGTGGGTGTGGCGGCTGAAGTGTGTCTTGTATGTGTGTGAGTGTGTTGTTATATCATTAGGGTTTAGTTAGGGTTTAGGTGGTGTGTGAGGCCAAGGCCCGTTAACCCGTTCTAACGTTTTTGAGTGGCCCGAACGCACCGATGAGATCTGATTTCAAGTACAAGTGTCATAAAACGCTGAATTTATTTTGTTTATTATTATTGTTGTTGTTGTGTCGTCGTTGTTATTATTATTATTGTTATTATTATCTATAAAATAATAACTAAATAAATAAATAATAATAATAATAATAATAATAAATTAGACGAATAAATTATTCAGTGGTACGACACGTATTTTCTAAAATAAATTTTATGGAAACGTGAGGCGTTACATATACCATACTCATTATCACATGTTCCGATATATATGTTATAGGTGTCATTAGTTTCAATGGCTATTTGCATTAGATTATGTGATTCAGATTTTCAGTATTCCGTTATCCTAAGCGCTCGCTTCCAGTGGAGTGTCACACAGGCATGTTGTTGTGGCATCGACAACATGTGATACTCCTATGACGGAGAGATCAGTTCACGACGTCTCTTAAGTAAAGGTGTGGTACGTAGCTATTAGGAGGCATATGAGTCGATCCTAGCTTAGTTTTAGTTTCAGGAAATGGTTATGGGTAGGCCAACCTGCGCCATTTTGTGTGAATGATATACATGATTGGCCCCAGATATGTCATCACGTATTATTAGTCTTAGTTATGCTTATATGTACACCCGTATGATATGGTTCAGTTCAGTTATATGTTACGCTTTGCTTCTTATCAATTTACGTTAATTATGAGTTATTATGACATCATTAAGTTGTTTATTATTTGCTATTTGAGCCTATTATTTCATATTGGGCATTCGACTCATTCCGTAAACCTTTTTGTACACCTCAGGTTCACATGATACCTTAGGTGAGATCAAGAGAAAAGACTAAGGGTCTGTTTGTTTACCTCTTAATGAGACTCTTAATGGTTCAGACCTCTTACTGTTCAACACTTAATGGTTCAGCCTGTTTGTTTTGCGAGCAAATGTCTGAATGCTTCAGACATTTGCCTCTGAATGGTTAAGCATTATACAGAGTCTGAATGGTTAAGACCTCTAATCTGAATTGGTCAGGCATTTTCCTCTGAACGCTTAAGCATTATACTGGCTCTTAATGGTTCAGACCTCTTACTAGTTCAGCACTTAATGATTCAGGCCTCTTATTGGTTCAGTACTTAACCATTCAGAAGTTGCCAAACAACCCCTAAAGCTGTAGGATTAATATGAAGATGCTTAACCATTCAGAAGTTGCCAAACAGCCCCTAAAGCGGTAGGATTAATATGAGATGCCCGTTAACTTTATATTTTCCGGATAACCTGTATTAGACATTCTGACTTGTCATAACTTTTTTTATGTATGTCCAACTTTGGTGTAACTAATGAAATTCCGTATTTTGTGTGAATGATATTACCCTGCGCCCCAACCACGACCGCTCTCTCCACGTCCACGTCCCCGTCCCCCACCGCCCCTCCCGACGCCTCTACCACCACCGCCGCCCCTCCCCGGCGCCTCTACCACCACCACCACCACCCCGGTCTCGACCTCCAGCAATCACGTCCATTTATAAAAACATATAACGTTTTTCCTATTATTTTTTTAAAATATAACATATTTGAAATAGTGTTTAAAAATATAACATTTTTATTATTAATGTTTTTTTTCTAAAAGTTTCAAATTTTATAAATTTTCAAATTTAAACAGTTTAGATTTCAAAATTTAAAAAGTTTTCAAAATTTATGTTTTCCAATTTTAACCCACATAATTATTTTTTCATTTTTAACTCAAAACTTTTCATTATTTTCAATTTAACCTCACAAAATTTTTACCTTCAACTTTGGTCTCCTATATTTTTCATCTTTCGCAAATTTTTGTTTTACGATTCGTTCTAAATTTTGCGAGTTGACACGACCCAACTTGCGTGTGTTGTTCAACGTTTTTTTTTGTTTTGCTCAAAATTCAACGAGTTAACACGACAAAACGTGCGTTTGTGGTTAATTGTTTTTACGTTTATTTTTTTCGTTTGATAAGTTTGTCGCAATACGCGGGTCCTGGATTGACTCAATGTTGGTAGTCGTTGGCGGTGGTGTGGCATTAGTGCTATTTAGCATAGTTTTACACCCTCGCCACAACACGGGGGAGCTTAATTCTAGTTTTATTATATTTTCAAAATTTAAAAACTTTTAAAAAATTTATAAAAATTTTCAAATTTTATTAAATTTTATAAAGTTTTCAAAATTGAAAAACTTTTCATAAAAAATACTTTATTTTTTTAATTTTGGGCCTATACGCATCCTATAGGCCCAAAACACATCGTATACCATCAAAATGATGAAAAAATACATGAAGTTTTGAACTGATATGCATCGTATAAGACCATACGCATCGTATCGGTTCAAAAATCTTTAAAAAAAGAATTTTTAAGTTGATACGATGCGTATAGGCCCGATACGCATCGTATCGAATCAAAATATAGAAAAAAACCCTATGTATACCTACGTATCAACCCCCAAAATTCATCTCAATATACCCAAAATCTACGGTTTATATACATTCTATAATACATTAAAAGAAAGACGAATCGAGTAAAACATACAAGTATATGAATGATGTTCGTATTCCAACCGTATATCCATATAGAGAGAGCGTATGTGTGTGCTTTTTGTATGTGGTTCGTATTGTGATGATAACCCTCTGTAATTCAGGGGGTTATACACGTTTAAACACAAGACACATCGTATAGGTCTATACGATGCGTATATGACCCCTGAATTCTCAAAAATACAAGGGGTTATTTGAGAACTCAGGGGGTCTATACGCATCATATAGACCTATACGATGCGTATAGACCCCCTGAATTCTTAAATAACCCCTCGTATTTTTTAGAATTCAGGAGGTCATATACGCATCTATAGACCTATACGATGAGTATAAATGTTCTATACGACACCATTTTGACCTATACGATGTGTATAGGCCAAAAAAAAGTTTAGGGATTTGCCCTTTCGATGCTTATATGTGTCGTATATTCACGTATCTCGCCATTATGTGTCATTTTATGAAGTATAAGCTCTATACGTGTCATTATATGTAACGTTCGTTTATGTGTAGTTTCGTATTCTATGGTTACGTGTAATTAAGTTTTGAATTCACTTGTACTCTAATGTGTCGTGTTATATGTAAACGCGCTGTAACGTATCATTACTTTCTGTATTTTGTCGTTAAATGATGTATTATAACGTATACTGTCATTATTTTCGGTATTAGGGCATATATTTTCCGTATTAGGGTGTGTCGGTGAAGTTTGGTAGTGTGACTTAAGTGTCGTAGTAGGGTGAAGATTATTTGTAAGTGTAGTGTTATCGCGTATTTTGTCGTGTTATCTCGTATTATGTCTTTACATGTCATATTTTTCCGTATTTTTGGCGTATATTGTACGTACGGGTCGTGCCGGTGACATATTTTGGCGTATATAGTCGATTACTTAACGTATTGTGTCCGTTAAAAAAAATTAAAATACTTAGAATACATTATACAAACAAGATATCTTTAAAATTACTAATCAAAATAATGCGCCGCCTTATCTATATTAGGCTTTGTTATCGTTTCATACCACGCCATGCATTCCGTGTAGTCTTGCGTCCATAGTGTTGCTTCTTCGCCCCGATGTCTTACCCAGAGATAGTTCAGTGACGACATTGAAATGACTTTTGTTAACATATACCAGTGTAACTACTTGATGGGGGACACGTCCGCGCTCTGGATGCTAGAAGGGCAATAAAGTCGAACAAACTCCCATGTTCAATATGTGAACAATCACACGAAACCTATGGGCAAGACGGATTCCTGCCTAAGGCATCTCCATCCAATGTGTCACACCCCAACCGATGGCGGAATCATCGGGGCGCGGCACTAGGCGGTTTAGATTGTTCGAGAGAATCCACAATGACTATTTTTAAATGACAATATTTAAGCGTCAATTTCCCATACAATCAACATACAGTCATTACATAATCATCACGAATTCCATTAATCTCAAACAATTTTTCAAGTCGATTACAATTTATTACAAGTTTCTAAGCAAAATCCTAAATCCATTTGCAGTGAGTAGAAATCTTTAATGTAACGCCCCGCGTTTCTATGCTTTCTATATTTGGAAACTTTGTATCGTACTTCCATTTTTAGTAAGCGTTGTATCTTGTATTCGTCTTTCGTTGTAAACGTGGAAAAATCGAGACTTGAATCGTAATGAGAAACTCGTATTTTATCCATATTATGTTAATCATAGTCATGTTACACTTATACTTGTTCATACTTTAAACGTGTAAACGTGTTCGTGGTACTCTCAACCGTAAACGTGTGATAACTTGCAAACATGGTGTGTATGCGTGATCGAGATTTAAACGTGAAACTCGTAATCATTAAACTACATTTGTTACAAAAGTACAAATACCTGTCCACTTATTAAATTAATTAACTAAATTATTTAATAAAATTAATTGAGTTATTTTACAAAAATTAAAATGCTATTTTTTAAATATATTAACATTTAGGATTAAAGGTTAATAAATACATATATATATTTCTTTAATAAAGTTCAAGGTCTGAATTGTAATTCTTGAATTCTTAACTTCAGGGACTAATCTTGCCATTTTTGGTAAATTGATTAAAGGGTTTTAATAAAAAAAATACCAAAACCAGCATCCGCGGGGTTCGAACCCGGGACCCCCGGTTTAACAGCCAAGCGCTCTACCACTCCACCACTTGCCACACATCTGAAGAACCCGGAAACACAAAGCATATAAGCTTTGTTTCCGAGTCAGACCTGATCGCAAAAGGGGTGGCAACAGCGAGTTTTTGGGCGGGATTTGGCTCTTTTTTTGAGTTTTCTTCAACTTTTAACCATTAATAACCCACCTAAAACTCACCTAACAACTAACCTACTTCATCCCTATAAAACCCACCTCTAATCCAAGCATTTTACATTTTCTAAACTCCATCTAATTCCTCTCTAATGTCACACCCCGACCCGCAGCGGAAATGGTGATAGGGGCATGATTGGGTTTTCATCAAAGCTCATGACATTTACTATAAAGTTTCATATTTATTATTTCTCTTTATAGAAGAAGTTACAATAAACATACAAATACATCATGCTCAAATACATTTTCATTCAAATTACAACTAGAGTACAATTACAAAGGAAAACAAAACTAAACATTTATTCCGAGGCATTTAACTTGTTTATTCTTCTAGGCCATCCTATGTGTTTCTTTTCTGAACTGGATCACCTGTATCATGTGTAAAATAGGGTTTTGGGTCAACAAAAGTTGGCGAGTGAATCTTATTTAAATGTTTGAAAGGATTAGTTATATTGGTTATTTGAATAAAATTTTGCATAACCAAATATGAATAAACGTAAATGTAAATTTAATCACAAAACACATAATATCAATAAATGCACAAGCATACACACCAAATGAATGTACAATGAGATCAAGGCTCAATCAAACGGAGCCGATCGAATGAGGCACGCGATGTTCAACTCGTCTCCCACGAGGAACTGATAGGCCTAATGAATGTTTTGCACGCAACTTGACAAAATGTAAACACGTATCACAACAAACAATATTTACATCATAAGTTTAGGTCATATAATGGTAATAGCACAAGTTTGAATAAATGTAATAATTATAGCGACACATGATACACCCCAAAACATGAATAAAAAGGGGAATTTGTAAGAATTCACTCACAGTGGGTGCGTTTCTTGGATTGATGATGAATGCGCACGAATTTGGATTTAACCACGAGAGAAAACTAACCTAAATAATAACATAATAATTCGATAAATACATAAACTTTTATTTGAGATTAATATTTTTAATTAGTGTTCTTAATGGGATTGTTAGATTTATTTTTGTGAGTTCAAGGAAATTTTCTAACTTCAAAAATATTATTTTTAAGTGTTTTTAATTGATTTTTAAATAAAATAAATAAATAAATAAAAAGAAAATAAAATTTTTGACTTTTTGACGTTGACCGTTGACCGGTCGGACTGTGTTTATTTATGCGCTGAGTGAGGTTCGAACTCGTGACCTCCCGTATACGTGCACGCAGCTCTACCAACTGAGCTACGTGTCTAACCCGAAATATTTCTGATTGTAATTATATTTATATACTATTTGGATTATTCAGAATTTTATTTAATTAAAAAGGTTTTTAAACCAATCGAACCGGTGTGAGAGTCTGGACTCGAACCCGCGACGTGCTTTATGTTTTTACACACAGTCCACCACTGGACTGTGTGTCTAACCCGGTTATTATTCCGGTTTTTATTATGTTTATACACTTATTACGTGCTTCAGGATTTGGTTTTTATAAAAAGGGTATGATATTTCAGTGGATCGGAAACAAACAGACTCGAACCGGACTCATCCTGCGACTATAGCCTTGTGTTGCACACAACCCGACCAACTGGGCTGTGTGACTAACCCGAATGATAAGTGATTTTTATTTCTCTTATATACTTACTGTCAAGTTTCATATTTGGGTTTTATAAAAAGGTTTGAATATTGTGACGAATCGAAACAAGAACAGAGTCGAACCCGAGACCTTGATTTAAATTTGCACACAGTCCACCACTGGACTGTGTGTCTAACCTGGTTTTATAACCGGTTTTATTTATACATATACACTATATAAACTTCATCTTCTTCCTGTTTAATTCTCAGTATTCGAACTCGACTGCTAAATCAGAAATCTAGTATACTTTAGTAAATTAAATGATAAAAGGACATGGATCAAAAGATTATACCGATCAGAGTCGAATTGGAATCCTCCGGTGATGATTCCGGCGGGTAACTGAGGATTCCGGCGACTTGCAGAGGATTCCGGCTAGAACATAATGCTTGAGCAGGGGGGATTTCGAGTGATATTTTTGAATGAATGGACGAGTTTATCTAACACAGGTATTTATAGGCTTCACGGGTTGAGATTTTTCCAAATTTTGAAACGGTAATTTGGGGTTGATGATGAGCATAACAGTTGGGTTATAAATAAGTTTGATTGAGGTTTGGACTTGACTGACGGTTATATACGATTAATTAGAGAATTGTAAGGAAGAAGAGGCGTTTAATCGCTGAATCAGGGGGCGGTTACCGTTCTGATGTTTTGAATCTCGCAAGTGACTCTCACCATACCCTATATATATTATTAGATTCCAAAAACTTCACAAACGGTGTGCGTGGTCTAGTGGTGTTGTGAGCGCTTGTTCATCCGGGTGACCCGGGTTCGAAACCCGGCGTCTCCTATTATTTTTTATTCATTATTTGTTATAAATTTTCAATTATAGATTTTAAATTCTAATATTATTTATTAATTATGTATTGTTTAAAATTAATCTGAACCAAAAATACGCAACGAACTTTATAACTGAATGTTTGATGATAAACGAAGCGGTTTTGAAAAACCCGTTTTTCGACGGATGTTACATCTAATCACTCCAAAAACTCTTGCAACATCAGAATTCGAGGAGATTTTATCTCTTACAAAAGTGAGCATATTTGCTCATTTCTTAACCAAATCATCTCATTCTTCTTCCTACTTGCTTGGATAAAGTTTGGGTTGAATTCCTAGGGTTCTCCATGGAGAATCCAGACCTGGAAATGCCCCAAAATGTCCAAGAACTTTCTGTTTTGTTCAAACTGTTATGAAACTTATGTTCATCTTCAACAAACTTGTGTTCTTGTGCTTATAGTCAAACTTATGATTAGTAAAGCCTCACAAAGCTTGTTAACATAAACCAAGGGCGTTTTAACACCCTAAACTTTCTGTTTTCGAAGAGCATTGAGCTCACAAGTGATGCAAGTTCTTAGACTTGTTCATGTGTGTCCACCAAGGAAGCTTGGGCTATCCTAACTTGAGACCACACATCACTTGATGATTTTCATCAAGATCCCAAGCTAGTTTGCTAGACCTAAAGTGTCAAAACCCCACCAAGCCGTTGACAAGTGGCATCGTGTGCTAGTCGGGTTGTTGTATACTTGACTACTTGGTATCTAGATGACACCTTTACATTCATGTTATTTACTTTCTTGTATGTTATTATCTTGTTCTAAGACTCTCCTTGTTACCTTTGGTGACTCGTGAAGTGGTGAACAATCATATGAGGTCCAAAGTGGATGGTTAATCCTCCCACCTCCTACCTGACTTACATGATACTAAGAGGTTCCAAAGTGGATGGTTCATCCTCCCACCTCCTACATGATTATATAACTATATGGAACTATATTATAATCCTAAAACCGAAACCTTGATAATGACCTTATAATCAACTATCAAGTTATTAAGTTTAACACAAAGTATGTAATTCCTTGTCACGATTCTAATAGGTCCTGAACCTGTGAAATCAAATCCAACTCGTAAGAGTTACTATAGTGTCAAGAACGAGTGTTACATCTTAGTGAATACTTTCGTATCATAATACTTTATCAAACTTATTTTTATCTTGCTCAAATACTCCTAATCTTCCATTTAAAACTCTATACTCATACGCCTCGTTTCCTCTTGTAGGATAATTCGGCGTCATCCTCAACCAACGTCTTTACGGATTGGTAAGTGTAGAAAAGACTAACAAACCGTGAGTACACTCGACCCACTTTTGTTTATAACACTTTTGGTGTAACATGTTTTACTTATACAAAATCACGAACACTTAAACTTTATGAAACGCACAAACAATCTTATACACATGAATACTTGAATCTCATACTTGATGCTTGTCTTGGATATTCGTTATGCTATGCTTTAGTCATTAACTATTTTTAGCCTTCGTTTGACATGCTTAGCGCTATAGGAATTCACGCTTCCATCTCCATCGTTTTATTCGTGAGGTCATGTTAAACATCGTGATTGTGTTAAGGTTTGATTATGGTATTGCATGCCTTGATGTTGCTCTTGTATAGATTTAGTTGCCATGAGGATTGTTTAAACTTATTCGTATACGTATGCTATGCCTAAACTTGTGTACTCGCCTTTGCTTTCGCATTGACATTATTTTAAAACATGTTACAGGTTGAAGGAGATGATGCTATGAAAACAATATAGCAAGGACTAGATACACACAAATTAGACGTTAGGTTTAATGTTGATGTTCAATTTTGTTATGACTTTGCAAATGTTATGTTGTTTCTTTGTTTTGTTACATTGATGTATTTGACAATTTTTATGAAATGAAATATGGTTTAATTAATTATTGTTACTTATTAATGTTGTGAGCAATGAGCAATCTCGTTTTCGTCTCATCCCGATGTTTCCGCCATCGGTTGGGGTGTGACATTTAACCTGCAACATACGTTAAAATAATTGTCAATACATAAATGTATTAGCGAGCATACAAGTTTTGATATATAGCATAATAGATAAAACGGTGTCGCGAATTTCCACATACATAAACATGAAACACATAACATATAAACTCACAAGACAAATTTCTCATGCTATACTCTCGAGATGCTCGCGCGGTGTTCCTAGCTAGACCCCGTCGGGTGTTAGCCAAACTATAGTATCCATACTAACTAAGGTGAGTTAACGAAAATGTGTCCTAGTTTACATGTTCCTAGCATCACGTATAAATAGTATAACAGATATTCGCGTGTGATAAATTAGTTTAGTGTGTTTTGTGTGTTTTGATATAAACGTATGTTACACCCAAAAAGTGCATTAAAGCGAAAATGGGTCAAGTATACTCACAGTGGGTGCGTAACAGCGAACACCGAGAGTTGATGAGAGGAGAGAAAAGAGTGTCGGTTAGCCTGCGCGTAGAGATGGAAGTGCATCAGTCTTCCAGAGTGTTGAAACAGTTGAAACAGAGAGTTGGTGCGAGGGAAACAGATGTTTTCGTATGAAATTAGTTTTCATGTGAAAATTTTAGTGAAATTTTCGTGCGAAAATTTCATGCAAAAATTCTGGTGATTCAACTTGCGAAATTTTCTTACGAAATTTTCGTGCGAAAAGTTCGTGCAAAAATTCTGGTGATTTAACTTGTGAAATTTTCTTTCGAAAATTTTGCAACCAAAATTTTGGTCATTCAACTCACGAAAATTTCGTGCAAAAATTTTGGTGATTCTCGTTATTCTTCGGGAAATCGAGTGTTCATCCCTCCAACCTTAGGTTACTGATCAACCTAGCATCGGAGAGGTCTTTTGAGCGAGTGAGTCTCTTGTATGAACTCGGACTGGACTGTGTGAACCAAGTATGGTTCACGTGAGCCAGTCCAGATCGCACAAGTGACTGTTCTTGCATCTTGGTGCGTTCGGAACTAAGACTTCGTCTGAAACAGACGTATTTTCGAGTCTATTTCGTGACGGTTTCGACAGCGCCTCGTTCCACTACTTAGTGAACGAAACATTAGCCGGTCTGATCCGTTTTCGTGTGAAAATCGATTTGATAAAACAGTTTTGTTAGGATAAACACTTGGTGAGTTTGAAACAACAAGGTTTCGGGTCTGAGAAGCCACGGCTAACTCAAACATGCTCGGTTAAGTGCTAAATCCTTAAGAAAATCAGAAAGTTTTATGAAAAAGATGAAGGTTTTCGTAAAACAGAGAATTTTAGATGAAATCGGAGATAATCTCGTGCACGTTGTAAAAACCGTTGTGATTCGTGTGAAAAACGTAGTCTTCTTACTTGAAACAAAGAAAACAAGCTAGAGAGCGTTTTGGTGCAGAATGACAACAAGTTGGAGTGAATGGTGAAGTGTTGTATTTATAGGCGGAGAGGAATGGAGGTAGTTTGGTGATATTTTCGTGCGAAAATCCTTATTTTCGTGCGAAAAGTGCTATTTTTTGCACGAAAAATGCCATTTTCGCATGAAAACTGCCATTCGGAGCAAAAAAACATACTTTTTCGCACGAAAAATACAATTTTTGTACGAACGATTTTTTTTGATTCTAATGATTAAAACACGCACTTTTTACAAAAGGAACCTATGCTAGAAAAATTCCTAAAATTTATTTAAAATCCTTTTGTAATGCTTTCGTTCGTATTAGTTAATTGTATTAAACGTTGCGTATAGAATGCGATAAAGCGAGTTGTTTGAGCGAGAGCGTTGCGAGTATTAAGCGTTTAATAGGCGTCTCAGTTCCAAGTCCTGAGAGAGTCGCGTTGTCTAAGCGAGCAGATAGACTTGGAAACATCACACAAAGTTTATAGTATTTAGCGAGTGCGTTATAAGCGTTGTTAAGTGCGATGTGGTGTGAAAATATGCGAAATGTGTAGCATAGTAAGCGACATAGTTTACATTATGATCCGAATCTCTGGTGCTAGGTGTAACGAGAGTAATGAGCTGCGAAAAATGCGGCTGTTACAGTTTCCCCTGCTTTAGGAAATTTCGTCCCGAAATTTATTCGAAAGGGAGACCTTGAGAATTCACATAAATAGATAGCGATAAAAGCGTTAGGGTAAGTTGAGGATGAATGAGCGATCGATCGAGGATTGACGGGTGAAAGCGTCTTGGTGGTGCAGGAAAATCGATGAGTAAAAAGACTTAATTGACTTGCGGTTGATAACCCACGAGTTGGCGATCCAAAAATGTTTTTAAGTTTTTTGAAAAGTTTTGGTTAAATTATTACGAAAAGGCTTTTGAATAAAACTCGATTTAGGAAAATTTTCTTGCAATGTGGCGTTAGGCTGAGTCGATTTAACCCACGTTGTAAGAAATGTTTTTTTGTTGGTCAAAATAATTCAAAAAATTTTTAGCAAATGGCCCAAATTTTGTAAACATTTAAAATCTTTATTTATTTCCAAACACGACGGTAAAAATAGGTTTTAACGGTATCAAAAATTTTAACTAACGTCGAACCCCACATGGAATCCCTCCATGAAAGTTTGTTAATATGGCTAAAACACTTATATATAGAAGTACCAGCGGCGTATCTACCATATTTTAGCCATATCGCCTCCGTCTGGTGGAGTGATGTCAGGTGTGTTGACATGATACGTAGAGATTTCGATATCCTTGGTCCATGCGGTGAAGAATAGTGCCAAGTAATTACAAAGCTTAGATAGCGTCGAACCCCACATGGCATCTTTTCACGGAAGTTTGTTAGTATGGCTAAAACACTTATATATAGGAAGTACCAGCGGCGTATCCACCATGTTTTAGCCATATCACCTCCGTTCCGTGGAACGATGTCATGTGTGCCAACATGACATGGATGGACTTTGATCCAAGCGGCGAAAGGTTGGACCAAGTTTGAATAGGGAGCCAAGTAGCTTGCACTTAGCAGTTGAGTGCATACTTGGTTAGCGATAAGCGTGCGGGGAAAGGTTTGGCGATTGGAATAGCGAAGCGGTAAGAATCAGAGATGGATAAGCGTTAAAGTGTCACGAGGTGAAAACGATAAGCGAAGAGATAGCGTTCGGGCATCGGAAGGAGAATGCGATAAGCGAAGCGATAGCGATAAGAGAAACGATAGCGATAAGCGAAGCGATAGCGATAAACGAAACGATAGCGATAAGCGAAGCGATAGCGTCTAAGTGTCGAGAGGAGAAAACGATAAGCGATGCGATAGCGTCTAAGCATCAAGAGGGGAAAGCGATAAGCGATTCGATAGCGTTTAAGCGTCGAGTGGAGAAATCGATTAAGCAATGCGATATAGATTTCAAGGAAAGCGGGTTCACGTCGATGTAGACTTACGAAAAGTCTAGCGGTGGCACGATTCGAGAGGTGATGAGATGTTATGCCTTTGCGAAGGAGTTTGCGTGTGAAAATAATCATTATAATATTAAAGGTCTAATAAAGTTCAACTACACATGGCACGTCTCCACGGGAGTTTGTTAGTATGGCAAAGCACTTATATTAGGAAGTACCATCGGCGTATCCACCATGCTTTAACCACACCACCTCCATGCCGTGAATAGGTGTCACGCTTTGTCGACATGGTTAAGACGCTTATATATTGGAAGTACCAGCGGCGTATCCACCACGCTTAACCATGCTTTTAACATTATGGCACCATTAGAACTCATTACGATCCCTATGCAAACACCAGGTTAATCCGTGTGCACCCGCGATTAATTAGTGTTTGCATGATTATCGTAACATATTCTAAAGACACATTGTGGGGATAGAAACATATTATATGTGATAAACTATATAGCGTTAATAAATAGATTAGTGTGTGAGCCTATACTAAGTGCGATGACTCGAGGAGAGAGAGAGAGAGAGAAAGAGAAAAGATGTCGTCGTATGTTAAAACGACACGTACAATGGAATAATTAGAAAGCATAAGTACAAATGCCGAAATTCGTACTATTAACAACATCGTTCTATGCCTGGTCGTGTTGATGTCGACGTCTTCTTTTGCTGGGGCTGCGGCTGCTGGTGCCTCTGGTGCGGGAAGTGCTAGCATCTCGGGTTGTCGCGGTCCTGTGCGGCAGTTGCTGGTGAAGTGGCCATAACGCTCGCAGTTGATGCAGTAGCGACAGCTAGTTTCGGCCCAGTGGTGATAAGTACACATCCGACACTGGGGAAAAGGTCAAGTGTAGGCACGTCTTGGTAGAGGTGCAATTGTCTGAAGAGGTTCCGGGTTGATTGGCTCTGTTGCGATGCAGTTGAAACTCGAGCTCTTTCTCTTGCGGCTAGGCTCGACGGCAGCTTGCGGTGATGCGTCGTCGTCATCGTCGGATAGTTCAACAGTCGCTTGGTTCAGCTTCCTAGTGGAATCCTTGGAGAAGAATCCTGCCAAGACTCGTTTGTCATTGATTTCCGCGGCCAACTGATAGGTTTCTTCGATGGTAGCCGTCTTGCAGCTTCGACAAAATCGCCTACGCACTCCGGCAAAGCACGTATGTACTTTTTGATTGCCTTTTCAGGAGTGTCGACTTGACCAGGGCAAATAATGCTGAGCTGTTTGAACCTTGCTGTGAGGCCGGTGTTGTCACCTTCGACTTGCTTGATTTTCCAGAATTCGTTTCGAGCTTTTGGACTTCGTGGGGAGGGCAAGACTCTCTCTTCATAAGCTCCTTCAGTTCCTCCCACAATAGTGCGTAAGCTGCGTCATTCCCACGTTTGATGCGCTCGGTTGTCCACCAGTCGAGGGCTCGGGATTGAAATACTCCGGTAGCACAGGTGGTTTGAAAATGCTCAGGGCACCCACTCTGACGGAGGGTAACCTCGATTGCATCAAACCACTGAAGCATCTGAGATACACTTCCTTCACCTGTGAAGACCATTGGGTCAAGGCCTTAAACTGTTTGTAGGAGAAAGTAGACTTTGGTGCGTCGGACTTAGAATCTTTCGATGTCTGAGAGTTGCTGAGGGCTTGAACTTGGGTGATGATTTGAGGAATGACCTTGGCCACGAGCGATGCGATCTCTTATCGGCGTTTCTTCTGGCTTGACTCGCGAGTTGGAAGCTTTCGAAGACATCTAGACAAAGAGATTTGGAATGAGATTCGATCATAATGATTTTTTTTTGAAATTTGCGATGCGATTTAGCACGTTAAAAACTTGTTATAGTTGATATAGTAACACGTATCTCGAAGATCACAAGGAAAAACACATATTTCCTAGATTCTCACGTTATCACATAATCACATACTATTTGTATGTAAAACTATATGTTTGTATATAATAAATAAACTCAAAGTAGTCTTGTTCCAACCCTAAACCCACAGCCATAGCCCGAAACCCACAGTTTCCAAATTAATCAAGATAATGCACGTCTTATCTATATTAGGCTTTGTTATCGTTTCATACCATGCCATGCATTCCGTGTAGTCTTGCGTCCATAGTGTTGCTTCTTCGCCCGTGTCTTACCCAGAGATAGTTCGGTGACGACATTGGATAGTCCCCTTCAAGTTTTACATGGATGAAATGACTTTTGTTAACATATACCAGTGTAACTACTTGATGGGGGACACGTCCGCGCTCTGGATGATAGAAGGGCAATAAAGTCGAACAAACTCCCATGTTCAATATGTGAACAATCACACGAAACCTATGAGCAAGACGGATTCCTGCCTAAGGCATCTCCATCCAATGCTCCATGGGTGCTCTCCCAACTCCGGTAAAATTTATTCTCTTTAGTTGTGCGTTGCAGTCTCCCACTAAATCGCTGTAAAAAATGTACTTTCACATTTCTTTGTTCGCACCCATCAACTCATCAACTTGTTCACTCCGAATAAACCCAAAGTAGTTTTGTTCCAACCCTAAACCCATAGCCATAGCCCGAAACCCACAGTTTTCATCCAGCCTGACATCTTTTATTCTTGAAATGTTGGGGTGGAACACTTCTCGAATTTGATTTTTGAATATGAGAACATATTCAAGCGATCCATCATCAGCGATTAACGGAAACCTATGGTCCTCACGTGGCTCTTTTTTCCATGAAGCCGTTGAACGACTACGTTGCATTAACGACTTTTGAGACATTGCAGAAGTAGATGGTATTAGACAATGTTGCGACTGTACATAAGAACTGTGTCGAGGAGGGTCACACCTGCTTTGTTCGGAAGGCCCAACTGAGCTATGTCTAGGAACTTGTTCTCTTCTTTGTTGTTGGACCTTGGACGTTGGACGCCCACAATTGTTTTCTTGTACGACAGATGGTTTTTTGTTGCTCATAAATGGGTTTATCACCGTATCGATCTTCGATATGATGATTTTTCACTTGCGGGGTTCGGAACGCATTTCCTGTTTCACATCTTCAAATCCCTTTTCTACATCAACTTCTTCATCATCAATTGTTGATGGATTCAAGTCAAGTTTCTCCAAAAAATGTCTATATCATCGAGCTCAATAATTCGTTCTGCAAACCAATAAAACATTACACAAGCATATTAAATTAATATAATAAAATTTTTTAATAAGTTTATAAGTACCTCTATTTTGCAACCTCTCAAGACGATCGCAACGCAACCCATGTACAGCTGGCAGCCACATGTTGATCCAAATGATCGCAACGTGCATAGTCTCCATGTTATCTCGTTTTCTAGTAGGTTAAGAGCATGGATGGAAACTTTACAAAGTAGGTTGCGAAACAAAGAAATCTCAAGGAGGTGGTTCATTCGCTGCGTGTGACTTTCTTCCAAACATTTCTTTTTTGTTTATATTGTTTTAATACCAAGGTGTCCACCTTTTTTACTAGGGTTTCCAGACTACATTTAGGTGTAGTAAGTTGTTTTTTAATGCAACATGTGCGCCTTCAGCTCTATTGTCGTATTTTGGTAAAAGGTTAGCGTTTGATTGGTCCATGCAGAAAAAATTTATAGCAGGATGTGTTTAACTAGTTATTCCACAGGTAGTAAAAAACATAAACATATTCAAATTTGAATATGTATCTATTTAAATGAATGTATTAACTTAAAAAGAAAACGTACGTTTATGTTGTGGATTGAGAAGGTGTCTATGAAGGTTGGTGAGGTTATAATCGTATAACTACTCGTTAAGAGAATCACACATTGTTTTCCACTGACGAGTAAAGTCCTCCCAATCTGGTTGAGTAAAGGAATACTTGCAGTGCTTTACATATTCTATAAGATGTCTAACCTGCAGAGATATCTGTGTGCGGCATGGAATATTTTTTACACACGTTTATCAATGCTTGGTCTCTGTTTGTAAGAGTTACATGCCGCTCCATACACTCATGCAACATAGACCAAATCCTCTCGAGGACCTAGACTTACGTTACCTCCTGCTCGTTTGAAAGAAATGCATGCGCAACACAAAAGGTTTGGTTTGTCGACATCATACCCACAACTTGCAAAAATGGAAGATTGTACATGTTAGTTTTGTAGGTCACGTAGATCAAAAGCACATGCGGGAATGCCTGTCACATTTAAAAGGACTTGTCGTGACATAAAATTATATTCTCAACGACATTGGTGGAAGGTTCCGCCTGTATGTAATAGGTTATCTTTTTCTCCTGGAGGATTTGTTGCAGTCTCTACATGGGAGTGTTTTATTATCAAACTTTGAGGCCCGAATCGTTTGGCAAGTATTTTGTATGTCCTTTAAAACACATTTGTTTTCAGGGTTCTGTTCGGTTACGGCTTTCCAGATTGTATGGGGTTGTATGTCTTGTTCTGTTAGCTCTTGCACCAATCTAAACCCATTGGGAGTAAGTCTCCTTGGATACGCGTAACCCTTTAGATGTTCAACAGGGCCGTGCTTATGCTTTTTCGTAAAATTTTTGTGCAGATAATCTATCCGCCAAGCCCGACAACTTTGGTCGAGACGACCCATCACCATAAAAGGGCATCCGCATTTTTTGGTTTTCGGTTGTCCTAACCATGGCCTTACTCTGATGCTGGCCACTACGACAACATTAGAGCCATGTCCAATGATCCTTGGACCGTCTAGTAACAATAACGTATCCGTTGGCTAAACCACTTCTTTTTACCCAACGTTCCAACTCATTGTGGGATATAAAATCCTAAGCGAAAAATATGTATAACATTTATAATAATTTTTTAACAAAAAAATATAACACTTATAATCCTTTTAAAAATATATAACATTTATAGTAATATTTTTAATAAAATATATATCATTCGTACTTGATCAGTTTTGTATGAAACTTCAGGGTAAGCGGGTTGCTCGTCACCCAATGACTCTTACGCATAAGAAGGCTCACCAATGTCTTCTTGTGCATAAAAAGTTATTGCCATAGTCTTCTTGTCCGTACGAGGCATCGTAACTGGCTTCATAATCCGGGCACCCGTAACCATGATCACCACTAGGCACAATAAGCTGAAGAAAAAGCAAGGATTAAAAGATAACAGTACATCTAAAGCCTTCTTAATAATAAGTAAAGAAATGTTTACCTCATTCAGATCTGGCAACAACGGTTCGTGAGGCACAACAAACTAAAGAAAACAATGGGTAAAAGGTAATGGTAAACTTACCATCAAATACAAATAAGTAAATAAATACTTACCTTGTTGAGGTCTGGTAATAACGATTCCTTATGATGGGAATGAAAGCCGGCCAGGACCTCCTCCGCGTGATGATCATTTCCTCTCCCATCATAAGAATTAGGGACAACAAGCCCTCGTAAAACAATGATGTGGTAAGTAATTCATAAATAAAACAAGTTAAAAATACTATAGCACACTGCTTCCCGGAATAAACGTGCTCGTGTTTATGCCGGATGACTCGCTAAAAATGTAATTAAGGTTGAACCAAGACATGGTGGAATTGATTATAAAGAAAGAATGAAGAGAAAGGAATGAATTTTATCAATCGTCTTCATCTTCCTCGTTTACAAAGGCCAAGCAGAATGCAAAATCACATACCAATACGGGTCGTATAGGTCTATACGACCCGTATAGTGCTGACGTAATATTCATTTCCATCACTTTCTGTCATTGTTTAGTGATAAGCTAACCTCATACTTGATATGGATCGTATAGCGGTATAGGCCTATACGATCCGTATAGGGTTTGCATGTGAACCATATCTGTCAGAATTGAAAGACAACCTTGAACCAATACGCATCGTATAGGCCTATACGATGCCTATTGGCTAAGCATGTGAAGACAATGTCAGCCTTTTGACTGACCTTGGAAATTGAATTTAGTTTATGGGTCGAATAGGCCTATACGACTCGTATAGGTGGTGTCTATTTAAGGTGTCAAAGTTTCCTAATAATATGACCCTTTTGAAACACGAGATGAATTATATAATTCTATTGTTTTCATTTTTTTAACGACTAACAAAATCTTTAAATGGACTACTAGCAAAATCCACCACATCGGGATACACTCTCCTCTAAATCGGAGAAACCTCTCACCTAGGGCCGAAGCCCGTGAACACCCGCCCGAAGGCATAACAGTGCAGTGAGGTAAAACCCGCTCAGTTCAAGGATCAAACTAGCGATTGTCGCCTACTCACCTAGTCTCCCATCATCAACAGGTGTCGTTGAAACTAATGGGGGAGGTAAGAATCGAACCTCAGCCACTTGAAACACCAGGTCTCTCCCTTACCACTCCACCAACAGCTCATTGGCAAATTATAATTCTTTTTTTTTAATATGGATCCCTTATCAATAATTCGGATACTAAAGCATTCAATCAACTTAATTACATCGAGATAGAAGGTAAACGGGCAACAAGCTGCGTCGCTACCCCTTTTGAATAGCAAAACTAAATCTTTTAAAAAACTACATCCATAGATCTCGGGGTCATAACATTAGTATGCATGACCCTTTGAACTCGGCTAAGTAGGTCCACAGCCTCTGGCACAAGGAACCCAAAAGTATCAAAGGCAAATGGGATAAATACAAAGCTGCTTCGGGCAAAGTGATCAAACACGAGAAAGCGTGTCTTGACAACCAGCATGTATTTATCCCATTTGCCTTTGATACTTTTGGGTCATGCATAGTAATGTTATGACCTCGAAATCTATGGATGTAGTTTTTAATTATTTTAATTTGTCTATTTATTAGTTTGACACTTTGACCTATTCTCACATCCGTTATATGACCCACGCTCAAGTCTTTGTTGCCCTTGTTTCGGTGTTTGGATCCGGAAAAAGGCGAGACTCCACTACGTACAGTTTAATGTAAGCCAATTTGACTAAGTTTGACCTAATTTGACTTGATCTGGCTTATACAAACACTAAAGCCGACATACAATTGCTCAAGTCGAAGATAGCTTACTCAGATAAATATTCATCCTTGATTTTTCTTTGTATATTGATAGTTGGTGAAACTAGTATAATTTAAGTTTCTTGTTATTTGGTTGTATAAAACATACAAAATAAACGAGTCAACTCATTAAGTCATAAACTGGATACAAAGCTCGACTTATATTGTTATGAGCCCTAGTTAATATAGGCTCAACTTGGCTTGCTTGTTTACGATGGTGGGAATGGTCCTTTATCCAAGGTCAAGATCCATGATGCCATGTGTTTATTTTAATTAGAAATGTATCCATGTGACACATAATTACAAGTGAAAATGTTCAAAGTGGATAAAATTTGATTTATACTACTTTGTAACGTCAATACTTTAAAGAAGACCTTTGTACAAAGTTTAGTGTGGAAATTTGGGTCCCAAAATTTCTTATGAGTAAACTGTTAAAAGAAATGGCATGTTTTTTTATAACTCATTACATTAGTAGGCAAAAACAAACATCAACAACTTTAAGAATGTATAATATTCAACTTAAAGATGTTTGTCCATGTTCATTCCCGAGAACTTGATCTTCATCCAACATCCTGTATTTGAACTTTATCTCAGACATTATAACCCCAAAGTTAGTATTCATATAAGGTGATATTTGAACAAAACATGCCAAAAGCTAGGTCAAACATCAAAAAAAAAAAAAAAAAAAAACAGAACTAAGACGAACGTGGAGTAGCCCATGTTGGGTTTGGCGTAGTCCACACCAAATTGTGTTTTGGGGTCTTCAATGTAAAATAGTGGCCCTTCAAGGTAGACCATTTAGAGGGGGTGTAGCTTACGTTGGTGGGAGTCGGGTACGTTCTTGCAGCTCCAACCCATCCACTTTGGATGATTATAAGCCATTATTGTTCACCTACAACTCATACACTTTCTAACTTATTAGTACATCATATTTAAGACTACTATCCCATTAGTATCATTTGTAGCAATTTGAATCACACAATTTAACATGTTTTCGATTTTCAACATAAGCCACTACAACTTCTTATATTCGGGTCATGTTTCTACTTTACATGTAACACTCCAATCCCGTTAGGGCTGACGTGTCACTCTTACAGATATCAAAACTAAAAACCAATCTATAACATTAAATAAAAGATCCTAATTACATTTATTACATTATTAAAATAATGAATCTTGGAGCAGCATCCTAACGCTCTTCACTGAAGCCCTAGATCATCCCACATTACCTGTGAACAAATAGGAAAAACACAAAGAGAAAAATACGGTTGAGCCAAAAAATTGCCCAGTATCGGAGAAATCGATAGTATAAGTAAAGTCATATCAGCGGAAGCAAAACACAACATAACATAACTGAGATTGAACTGAAACGGTTACTGACACGAGTACTAAAAATAGATGAAGACATAAAACTAATACAAAAACTGATACACGAATCGATCTGAACTGTAACGGAAACTAATATGGAAACAAATGTCATTCAGATAACTGATATCGAGCTCGACACAAAACCGATGTAAGAACTGATACATGGTTGCCATGATGATTAAAACCATATATTTTTTTTTATAAATGAACTCATTTTCGAACATCCTTTAATAATGCTAATATATATTATATATATATATATATATATTATATATATATATATATCTCGAGAGTCAAAACTAAATTCTTTTATTGAAGGTTTGAACCTTATCAAAATATAATAATTTATCCTACTTCATAGTAAATTATAATTAGACAAAATAACTAATTTTCTAATACCGAAAAGTTATATTTAAGAAATAGAATAAATCAAATAACTTGGTTTTAAGGCGTAATACTTATGATAATTTTGTAAACTGACATGGGAAACCGATACGGAAACAAAACAACTACATTGACTGAAATATTTTAAACACGATTTAAAAATCCTATAACGTTTAAAAGAAATGAACCGTCAAAAATATTATTTTTAAATAAATGTTTGGATTTAAATTACTATCTGTTAATTTGTCATATTTCAAAAGATATTATTTTATTAAGATAATTTTTTTATAACATTGGAGTTTTATTTTTAATAAACAAAATAAATTAGAGAACCTAAGTTTAAACATGTAATAGTTTAGTCCTTACAGAGTTTCTTGAACCGATTTGGACAATTGACATGAAACAAAGACATGATCCGATGACAAATGTAGAACAGAACCTGGATCAAATACTAAACAAAGATTCTGACGGATACAGACTAAGCGTATAACACGAAATCTGAATCCAAATCGAACTGATACCGAGACGGAAGTGATACAAACGATACAGATACTAAGTCAAAACACATATAACTAATACAAAACGGAATCAAATACTGAACATATCAGAAACATAATCCGGTACACAATCAGAACCATAATCAAAGTACATAAAATCAGATGCACACATAACTTATCATAACATAATCAGAAACATAACATATTCACTTACTAAAAGATATACTAACTTACACGATAGATATATCAACAAAATAAGTCGTGTAACACAGAAGCACCCAGAACTAGAACAGAGGGTACACATGTAACTACTCTATGCACCAATGAGATGGTGACTGTGGCGTGCACCCATTATTCCATCCCCCAGAAGTCGGAGACAGAAACAGAACTAGGATCGATTCAGACGTCTTTAAGGGGCCAAGGTACTACACAAGCACAAGTCAGAGACGCCGTGATCTTGATTACGCACTGTCACAGAATGTGTTCATGTCCTTGACGCCCAAATGACAAGTCAGAAACGCTCGGGTGACAGAGTACAAAAGCTAATTTACAGACAACTAAAATTAATTACCAACAGGAGCATGCGACCATGAATACAAGTCTGACCAAGAATACAAGTCTGAGGTATGGCATGCTATAACATACTAATAACATAAACAGACAATACCAACATAAAAAGAGCTAACGGAAAATTTCCAAAAGACCTAAAATGTATCAAAATAACATAACGGAGATTGGCCAACGGTAACAAAATCTGTACTACAAGGTAACAGATATGATAAAGATAAATACTATGATGAGAAAACCAAAGAATTTGTACCTTAAATTTAGCGAGCAAAGCTAGACAAAATCAAGGGGTCGTCCTCAAAGACCAAGAACCTATATTTTTAGTCATCTCTCGAATTAGATTAACTGATGTTGCATTCATTGGTTAGTCGATTATCCGGTGACTGAGACTTTATGTGAAGAGGTGTGATATAATATATAACACGATTAACATGCTTATCATCTTTAAGTCATATAAATTACACTAATTAATCCAACAACATTAATACGGGTTCGCCATTTGCATTAATCCTCTTGATCAATCTAGACAAATTAATTTACTTATTTTAAGAATTTATATTACGTCTAATGTGAATATAATAATTATTATAATCATCCTAATAATGTATATATAAAATCATTTGAACCATAAACATACAAATCAGTAATTCTATATGATTACTCTAGAAAACAATTAAGCCAGTTAACCATAATCTAATAACTCAGAAGCATCCAAGGTATATGTGACCATCTAACAATTCATTCGAACCTAGCAAAATATAATGGATCCATATTATATACAACTTAATATATCAAGCAAAACTAGGTTAATTATATAGTTGGTACTTGGTAGTGAACAGGTTAGAGTGGATTAGTAAGATTTATTATTGCCAACTCTCGACCATTTCTCAACTTATTTTGTAACCAGCATGTGCATAAAATATGCATTTAATTTTCTCATTTATAAGCTGCCACGTTAATTTGATAAAAATACCAATACCATACCTCAACCTTTGATGTCAAGGGTTTAACTGACGTATTGTGTGTGGTCATCAATATTACTAAACAAAAACAAAACTAACGAAGCTCACAGGCTTTAAATATTCTTCAAGTGTCTTCCTCATCTTAAGATTCTTAACAAATCATATTTTATGCTATGAATGTTTAAGTCACCGGAATGAATCAACGTACTCGAATAAACATTTAGAAAACAGAAGGTTATTTTTACTCATAGTCAGTAAAAACGAACGGATCAGAAGATAACAAGAGAGTTCCTCACAGCTTTGTGATGGCTGCGCGTCGTAAAAAGCTTCGGCGAACAAAGGTGCTACAGTGGTTACGGAATGTGACGGCTGGTTCGTGATTCCAGTGGTTCGAGTAGCGGCTGCAGGTGGTGGTCCATCGGTGGTTGTTGGCGGTAACGTAATTGGCGCGGAACAAAGACACGCGAAGATGCAGTGGAATAGCTTGAACAGGAGCTCAAAATCAGGAGCGAATGTTAGGTTGCAAGGCTAAAAAGGAAAGGAATTGATACCGTGTTTAAACGAGTCGTCGTAATCCCGGAATCTTCGGCCGGTTTTGTTTTGAGTAAATAACGATTTTGAATGCGAGGTTTGGAAGGTTTACAGAGAATTGTAGGTCGGTTTGTTTATAAAAGATTGAGATTTGATTTTTTTTTCGGTTCGTTTCTGAAGTTACGATGGAAGATGTGCAGCATTCATATGAAATATCTCAATTTAATTTGAAACTTTTCAATGTGGCTCCTAAGTTAATGGAAACTTCACAAAACTAACCTTCTAGTTTAGTTTGAACCTAAACTATTATAACTCTTATCAAATAACAAGAATGATAATATAAATTACTAGTATATACTGATTTATTTATAAAATGATTATACAATAATACGAAATTGTTAAATGATACATTGTAAATAAAATGTATAGTAATTGTTAAATGATACATTGTAAATAAAATGAATAGTTAACATCGCTAATCATTGATTATATGATGTACTAAATTCACGTAAATCTGACATAATTTAATATTTATTATTTTAGGGTTTCAGAATTTCCGTATGTTACATTACGTATACGCATGGTACGAGGGAGTTTTACATCCACGACTTTACCTCCATATAAGTCATTATTAGTAAATCAATTATAACACAGTTTGGATAACAATGTGCCAATACATAAGTCATTTAGAAAACTTATTGACCGCTCATGGATCATGCATCAACTTACTGTTACCATTACGACACAACGGTTATAAGGATATTGTGATAAATAACCCCCAACTAAAACTGTCTTATTCTATTTAGCAAACCATATCAAGCATGTGTATTTTGTTAACTACTCTACCATTAATAAAAGAGTATAATAACAACGTTACCTTTTCATGTAACGCCTCAGTTTTCGCAGCTTTTCGTTTTTTAGAAAGATTGTATCGTATTTCTAATTTCGGAAACTCGTTTCCTTTGTAATCGTATTTCGTTTCAAGCCATTGTAAATCCGAGACTTCGATGATAACGAAATGAATCTTTTATGTGAAATATACCTTATTTATACATTGTTTAACATTGATGCTTACGTTTGTTTAATACTTGATTAGTGATTCTTAAACGTTCCGTTCAGACAAAGCATTTGATTATTCAGTTACGAGACATAACTCTATGTTTTATAATTTTATGATACAAGATTATATATTTGACAATACTTCAAACAGTAAATCCTACTTGCATGCTTTTAAACATTTGAATTCATGGTCCAAAACACATGTTAAGACTTGTTATTTGTTATGAAAACATTAGTACATTTAATATAGACCTTATACATCACATTTATACATCTAACATGTTGCAAAAGAAAAAAAATATATAAAGGCTGAAAACAGCCTTGCGACCGGCAACCCACTTTTTGGGTATGTTTGAGCTTGTTTCAAGCTTAAACACTCACTAATCTTGTTCAAAGCCCAACTCAACTTAACCCTAATACTTTTGAACTCATCAAACCTCTTATAATCCAGCCACACTCTCACTTTTGAACTCATCAAACCTCACTAAAACACTCCCAAACTCAGCTGAGTTTTCAGCTACACTTCAGAAAGTTCAAGCCATAAAAAGTGAGTTTTAATTCACTTCTTCTTCTGATTTCTTCTTGTTTTTCTTCTCTACAACACTTGGATAACCTCTAGGAAGGTTCTCACAAGTTTGTTTGGACAAACTAAGGTGAAACCTCACCATTTCTGAGGTCGAAAGTGTATAAACTTTCTGCTTGTTTTTATCTTTTTATAACTTCATTATTTTCATGTTTTCTTTACTTTTTCTTCCTCTACAATGTTTGTAAAGCCTCTAGGGATGTCACCATAGGTTTTTCATGGAAAACCAAGGTGAAACAATACCATTTGTAAGGCTAAACTTTCTGTTTTGGAAGATGAATTTATAAACCTTATTTAAACTTACTTTTACTAAAAAAAGCTTGTGCTACTTGTGTCTCCAATAGAGCCCATGATTAGGGAGCTAGCTAAGGTTGTTTCATACGAATTAGGTGGTGTTTATTCACTCCAGACTTTCTGTTTTGTAAGGGTTTTAACCCACAAGTGTTTGAACAACACAAGCTTGTTCTTGTAACAAGACTTGTGCTTGATGTGTGTGATTACTTGGAAGCTTTGGCTATCCTACTTTCAATCCACCACCTCACTTGATGATTTGTCCCTTGAATAGTATGTACACTTCATTTCTTTCTATTTTATTCATCATCATCTGAGTTGTCCTTGTGACAACTTGTGCATTGGTGAATCTTACGAAAGAAGTTAAAGGAAGGTTATCCTCCTACCTCCATGCATGACTTCTATGAAATTCTATGATATACATGTTAGACTTACTAATATTATAAAACATATATATCAAATACATAAACATAACCGAACCCTTGATGGTAATTAAGTGATTGCTTGCCATGGTAGTAAGTTATATCATCTAAGACTTAAAACTCTCGTTACGATTCTAATGGGTGTCTTAACCCAAGAAATCATTCTAACCCATACAGATTTATAGTGTCAAAAATGAGTGTTTAATCTTAGATGATTACTTTCTCATATCCATACTTTTTGTATACTTTAATTCTGGATCTAAATCCTCCGTTATCATCCGAATACTCACACACATATGTTTCCTCATGTAGGAGAACTCGGTGTTCCATCTCGAAACCAACAACTCTTCACTGAATTACCAAGTGGAAGCTTGCAAAACCGTGAGTATACTTGACCCATTTTCATTTTTACACAATTTGGGTTGTAACATGTTAACTTACAAAATACGCAAATACACACAACATACTTTATACACTCAATCCGTTATACATGCTTATTGTTATGCTTAGGTTCATGCTAGATACATGCATGCTTTTGTCATTAACTTAGCTAGCCCAACTTAACATATATAACGCTATAGGAGTAGCACGCCGCCCGTCGGGGTATTGTTAAGCTTTTTATTCATAATTAATCTCGTTACTTTTATGCCGAGGGACATTTGTTTCTTGTGGACACTTGGGGTTTGACATTTAGTATTGCATGCTAGTTTACCTTGTATACAATTGCCATGTAGATTCGAGTAAATTCTTTTCATACTTATGCTATGTAATTTAAAACTTGTGTACTTGCCAATGCTTTTGAGTTGAACCATATTTTTAACATGTTATAGGTTGATGATGATGTGTATGACGAATCCAGTAGGGACGACATAGAAACGCACAAGAAATACTAGTTTGGATATTTTGTTATGTCAAACTTGTTGTACTTGTCTTTTAAATTGTTGTATTTGAATTTTCTTCAATGTATTTAACAATCTACGATTATTAATGAAATTGGTTTGATTATTGGTAGATTTTAAGGGTTAAGCCGAAATTATTGGTAGATTTTAAGGGTTAAGCCGAAATACTAATGACCTACATAGACATAGAAAACATAAACGACCCAAGTTAATGACGCTGCAAGATGATTGGCAGATTTTAAGGGTTAAGCCGAAATACTAATGACCCAAGTCAATGGTGACGCTAATATTTCACTTACTTTCAATAAGCTATCAACTAACTAAAGTCATTAACACACACACACCTTGTTCACCCATGATCTTCTTTAGTTAACTCCCCATCAAGGGGGTATGTTTCCCACAAACACCCTCAAGAATCTAGCAAAAGTGGCCATGAAACTAGTTTTTACCAAACTTGATAAGATTATATTAATAATTAAAAGCTTGATTACATTAATGATTCTTGAGTTTTTCTCAATGATTACAATGATTAGAAACAATGGGTAGAAGAGAAATGTGTAGTGGAGAAGAATGAGCACTCCAAAATGGTGGAAATGGGCCTATATTAATAGGTTGGCTGGGCTTGAGATGGGGCTGCCTGGATAGCTTGGGGGGGTGCCTGGCCAAGTAATTGGTGACAACCGGTTCGTCAGGCACGTGTTGTGTCTACCAGGAATGGGCCATGGTAAACTTTGTGGGTCTCCAGGATCTTCCAAATCTTCCAGAAGTCAACTTGTGTCATCTAGTGCCGAGACATGGGGCGTGCCTTCAGGGCACATGGCATGTCTGGACTTTTCTTGTCTGGGCTTTGCTCCGTGGTCTTCTACAGGCGTATGGCAGTTTCGTGATTCAAGGCATGGTGCATGTTTGGCGAGGCATGTGGCGTGTCTGGATAATTTTTCCCATTTTCTTCAGTTTTTCACCCGGATTTGCTTCCTTTATTCATCTCGGGTCCGTTATGTACTGAAAATTAAATATAAACTGAAATAAGCCTATTTTGAATATTTCTTTAACAAAACCTGATAAAAAGTGGGTGGAAATTCCCACTCACATGAATTAAAATATTATTAAGTCATTACCTGAAGATTCGCGTTTACAGTTGAAAAGCACGAGGGAAAGAAGCTGAGCAAGTCTGCAACAGTCACAAGAGAAGATCGAGTATATTATGGGAATCACGGACAGCTAGTTAGATGTTATCTTGTATATAAAGTGCTAGTAGATCGATTGATAGGAAACACATAACACTTACTCGTAAATGATTGTAACACTTAAAATTCAATCCAATTTAGCTCATTGTATTGTTTTCATTGAATTAATAGCAAGAATAACGACATATTGTTGGACCTATAAAAGAACAAATGATTTCTGAAAGCCAAAACATGCCAACCAGATCAAGAAATAAACAATAGATTGAACTTATTCCCCCCAAAGATAGTGAATCTTGAACACTTATCAAAACATTTGTTGAAGACGTTCAAAGATCTATTCAGAGCCTCAGAATAACCAGTGTTGAAGAAGAAGAAACCACTAATTAGTGACCAAAGCCTTGTTGAAGCAAAACATTGATCATGAAGACCAAACATCTGTATTGGCCAAACAAATGTTTGAAACAAAGTAACAAAAGTTTAAAGAACAAAGGTTTATTCAAGGTTACAATATTTAGCCTAGAATAGAGTTTATATGTAATAGATCATATGTTAGATTCCCACAGATGTTTGCTAACATTTGTGGAATCTTTTCTGTTGGGAATGTTAGATGTCACTATCAAGGTGACGTCAGTTTATTGCCAATAGAGCTTTAGTACTTGTATAAATAGATCTCACTTGTTAGAGATCTATTTCACCACATCACTTACATTCCTTTAGTACGAACAACAAATTTCACGTTGAGGGGGAGTTCGTATAATCTTTCTGTATTTGTAATCATTTTGATTATCAATGGAAAACAATATGATATAACTTTCCACTCTTGTATGCTCATTTAATCCCGCAATTTTCATTTTTATATAAAATTCATTCATACTTGTTCACCAAAGCATACTAAGAGTATCTCAGATCCTAACAATTGATATCAGAGTAACTCCAAACTATGATAGGAAAATATCAAAGTTGCAAAAAGGAGCTTGAATCTACCCAAATCACTTGTGAAAAATGGTAGAATCATGTGTTGGTTTTGACTTTTGAGATACTTCTCAACAACAAATCAAGAGCAACATGAAGTTTGGAATTGGTTTCAGAAGATGATGACTAATCCTCCAAAAACAATACTCACATTAACTCTCAACCGGTTGAAGTGAAACCAATCAATGCAAATGGGGAAGAAATCAAGATCACAGAACCAAGTGGTAAAAAGATCACTCTTGAAAACCACAAAGTTCATCACAAACAGAAATAGAAAAATATGAATTCAAACCAACATGGTCTGATGAATGTTATGTGCTTGAAAATTTCAAACCTATGAATTCCACATCACATGTTGGTGCCAAAGCACCAAAGGTAAAAATCATTCTTATTACTCACTCTCAAACAAATGGTCAAACCTTTGTTAACAAAGAGGGAGAAATGAGTGATAAAAAAAGATAATGCTGAAAATCTGTTTTGTGAGTTTTGTGACATGACAAATCATATCACTAAAAAATATCAAGAGAGGAAACATTGTTAGTGAATCAAAGCCTGAATATTCAATTTGTGGGAAAGATAACCACCTGACTCAACAGTGTTTTTACTTAAGACCTTATGACATTAACAAAAGTAGGTCAAAGGTAAAACATCTATAAAAAAGGAAACTAGTCCTATTAAAAGGGAATCACAACAAGTTTCTAAGAAATTTGATTCTATTCAAACACCTTTCACAAGGGCATTAAACCAAAACCATGTTTATAGAGTGGTTCAAGTCACTAATGCCCCACCATCAAACAGCTACCCAAGAGTCTATGGGCAACCGCCTATAAAAAGAGTACATGTCACACCCCAACCAATGACGGAAACATCGGGGTAGTGGCACTAGGCGAACCAGATTGTCTCATGAGAAATTCCATAACACTATTTAAGCGACAATATTTAAACGTTAATATCCCATACTACTAACATAAAATCCTTAAACAGGTTACAAAATTCAAGCATTCCCATAATACAAATCAAGTTCGATATCCCCTAGATTTCTATTACAATGCGTTTCTAGAAGACCAATCCTAATCCAATTGGAAGTAGACAAATCCTCAACCTGCCACATATGTTAAAATAAAACGTCAATACAATTAAGTAAAGGTGAGTATACAGGTTTGCATACATAATAGATATAAAAGCGTTTAGCATACACCGCATGACATACGTAAGAGATGTGAACTATGTAACTACTTAGATTCAAGTAAACCAACAAACCGCGATTGATCGAGGCATGCGAACAAGTGTCCACATCCTAAAAAAGAAAAATAAATGAGAAATGAAAAATGCGAGCCTTAACAACCCCAGACCTCCGGGTGGCGGGTCAACCTCTAGTATACTATCATGTTAAGGGTGGCGTACAAGCAATCAAGCAATACATACAATTCAGCAGATTTCACGTATAGTCATGTAATTCAGTGGGTTGCAAATAAGCTTTAGAGAGTTGTGTGATGTGTTTTGATATACGAACATATGTGACACCCAAAAGTGCGTTTAAGCGTAAAAGGGGTTCAAGTATACTCACTGTGGGTGCGTTCTAGGAGAGAGACGGGATCTGAGACGAGTTGAGGAGGGCGCCGGATCAGCCTGTAAGCGAACAGAAGTGCATCAGTCTTCCGAATTGCTGAAATGGTTAGCGGGGGAGAGAACAGTAGACAAGTTCGGGCGAACTTGACCTGTTTTGCTTACTGGTGACACAAGTTCGGGCGAACTTCTCATGTTTCCTGAGAAACTAGACAAGTTCGGGCGAACTTGTCCTGGTTGTTGAGGGATGATACAAGTTCGTGCGAACTTGTCTGGTTTCCTTGGAAATCAGTACAAGTTCTGGCGAACTTGTGATATTTTGATAAGTTTTGATCAAGTTCGGGCGAACTTGGTCACTAATCTGGTGACAAGTTTGAGCGAACTTGATGCCTTTCGAGCGAACTTGACTGTTTTGGCATCCAAATCGTGAGTTTTCACGTCGTTTGCTGAGGAAATCGAGTGTCCATCCCTCCAACCTTAAGCACTGAGTAAAACTTAGGCTGGAGAGGTCTTTTGGAGCGAGTTTAGCCATTTTACAGAAACTCGAACTAATCCGGGCGAACTTGACGGTTCGTACGGGTTAGTCCAGCTTGTGTAAAGTGACGATTTCGTTCTTGTGCTTCCGGATCTGAGATCTTGCTTAACAATGCCTCGTTCCACTTCAAATTTGAACGAAACATACGTCATTAGTCCGAATATTGTGTAAAAATACCTGTTTGAAAGGTTTTACTCAGATCTAAGCATAGATCTGAGTGAAAAACAGAAGTTTTGCATAAAAAGATGAAGATTTTTGTAAACAGAAGAGATTTGATGAAAAATGAAGGCAAAACCTTGTGCAAAATCGTTATAAAACGTTGTTGTAGTTGAAAACAGGTTGAATCTTACTTAGAAAACAAAGGGTTTCGTTTTGGGGAGCTCCGGGCGAACTTGCAGCAAGTTCAAATGAGAAGAAGAGCTGGGTATTTATAGGAGGAGGTGAAAAAGTAGGCTGAAACATCAAGTTTGGGCGAACTTGCTACAAGTGCGAGCGAACTTGTATGTTTTCCCTAGGATTAGAACCAAGTCCGGGCGCACTTGTTGTAAAATGAATAATTTGATGGCTTAGACAAGTTCGGGCGAACTTGTGAATGTACAAGTTCAGCCGAACTTGGCCTAGTGGCCAAGTTTTGTTTGTTGATTTCGCGTTAGGAGTTCGTTTGGCGATTCGGTTTGTATTAGATAATTATATTAAGCGTTATAATTGATTTAATAGTGCGATTTAGCGATTTGTGCGTGTGAGAGCGTTGCGATAGCGATTATAACCATAACATAAACTAACATAACACACATAAAACATAATTCCACATAATTAACTACGAATTGTGATGCGATGAGATAAGCGATGCGATGGCACAAGTGTTTATATAAACAATAACACACTTGGCTATTAAAGTAACACAGTTACCTGTGATTGCGATGAACTAGCGATTAAATGTGATATGGATGTAAATAAACATAATTAATTAACATAACTTTCTCATAATCGAATCTTCAGAGTACAATGGAAACAAAAGACGATACAATAAAATAACAACGAATATCCGAGTTGTTACAGTACCATATATGTATGCAGAAAAGGCGTAGATGCCTCAAAAGCCAAGAATAAACAAACATCCTCATGGATACAGTCAACTCATTGGAAATGGTCAAACTGATGTTGATTCAAGTGTTACAACACTTGTAGAAAGCCGGAGATAGTTAAAAATCTACTCCTTACAAAAGAATATTCACAAAGAGATGATTCAATGAAAAAAAAGACCAAAACCAAATCCAAGAAGGCTTTGGATTCACTTCCAAACTGACCCAATACTGTTCTACAGGGTGCATCTGTTCGCAAATAAAAACTGCAAACAGTGGAAGCCCTTAGCACAACCCAACAAACAAAAACCAAAAGTAAAATTTGTTTTTTAAAAAAAAATCTCAAAATAAAAGCATTAACATGTTTTCTTTCAAATATTACCAAAAAAATTCAATTATCAACATTAAAATGTTGTTCAAAAACATTAAAACCAAAACTTTGTTTCAAAAATAAAACATCTATTCTTGTGGTTTAAAACTCTGTTTAACTAAAGTTAACCACTTAACCATTGTTTTCTTATCCACCGTTTTGACTAAAAGGTCATAAATCCACTGTTTAACCAAAGTTAACTTTTATAACCTCTCCTTAAGTAAACAAAGGTTTCAAAATTTATAACAGATGTTTCATTACTTCACAAAAGGGTTTTCTTAGTGGGGCTGACCTTTGGTAAACAAACCTTTGAAAACAGTCGTTCGTTCCTAAGAAACATAGGTGCCACGTCACTCAAAAAGTAACCGTTGGTCATGTCATCGTCATTGTTCCATGAACCCTATAAAAACCCTCGCCAAATAGAGCCTCCATTAACCATTGTAAAGTCTCAAAATCAAAGCATTTTATAAAGAGAAAAACTCAGAAATCACATTTCTACAATCACCAATGGAGCTCGTACTCAAATCATCTCACAATTACCTTCCGTATTTTGTCAAACATGACAAAAACACCAAATTCCATCGCATCATCGATATTCTTCAAACCTCAAAATCTAAAAATAATTTTGACTACGAATGCACCTATCCATGAGGAAAAAGTTAAGGGAAAATGCATATTTTTTGCTAAGAAAAAAAAGCTCTTCACAATCCTCTCAAAGGTTGATGGTGTTGACATTCAGATCACACCAGAATCACTATCCACCACCTTCAACCTAAACGACTTGGCAGGTATGGAAACTTTCTCCAAAAATAATCTTCAGCATGAGTTCATAAAAGGGGATATGATGCACAACTGATGGAGCTACACTTTTAAACCACACTTCCCACCAGATATGAAATTAATTTTCCATGCACTCTTAGTGTGCTACAAAAACCACCGCTTTAAACGAAATCCCCTTAAAAACTTAGTATTATGGATATGATGTTCTTACGAATACAAATTATAATATATCCGAACATTATTTTAGATATGGTGAGTAACATAAAAGCAATAAAGAAGGGAGCTACCAAGGCATTTCTTATGTACCCAAGGCTATTAAGTTTTTACCTTCAAAAGCTGTTAACAAAAGAAATTTTTGAACAAGGTGAAGCCCTTCAAATGTAAATATTTACAAGAATGATGACCAATAAAGGTTAAGAAAATGTTTTACAAAACTAACTAACAGAGGTTACAACCTCTGTTGCAAAGCCCACTGCTCCTGATGTCCACAATGACCAACCCCTCACTGTGGAACCCACATCGGAAATTCTAACAAAACCACCACAATCTGAAAAGCCAAACGAGCCAAAAAGAAGGTAACTCTGGAGGTTGAGATGCCAGAGGATCCTGTTGCAACACAAGAGTAGCAAACTGTTAGGAATCGAGTTTAATTGTTGTGAAAGTTTAAGATGAAAATAATGGAAGATGATAAAACAGAGATGACAAATGCAACGGAATAACAAACTTTTGAACCATAACAATGAAGAAATTGTTTTCATCAACATGCTTTTATAAATTATGATTCACGTATGATGAAGAAGTACAAACTCCCCCTCAGCCTGATCACTCTAATTTTTTCGTACAAAAATGTCAAGAAGAAGTGATAAACAAAACAGTACAGGCATTATTCTATTTATAGTACAAATCAAACATCTGAGGAATCTAAGCTGACGTCATCTAGACAGCGACATCTAACAGTCTAACAAACTCCTAACATCTGCTAGAGCCTAAGTATTGAGAATACAAATAAACTCTGTTGATCAGCATCTGTTGAAGGAACCTCTGATGAGATTTAACCTCTATTGGTCCAGCAGACCTTAGCTTCAACAGTCTTTATCTTCAATAGCAGAGGTTCTCTTTGGCAAACTTTAGTTTCAACAGTCTTTAGTCTTCAACAGTTCTTGTAAACAGACTTTAGAGCAGCAGATGTTGAGTCTTTGCTATTCGGAGGAGCAGATCTTCAAAGCACTATTATTTGTGATCAGATGTTATAGACTATTTTGGCTTTCCAATCATCTGTTCTTTTGTGGGGTCCACTAGATCCAACACAAACAATTTTTGTTACTTCCTCACAACAGACGCAAATATCTCCACGCATCCAAACTCCTCATATGTCCTCTCAAGAGGAAAGTGTTGTAAGCAAAGGGGAAGTAAATCCAGAGATAGATGATTCACCTGAACTTCTATTCTCAAACCCTTCTCTCAGGGCTGCTTCTCTTTCCACTCCACCACCCACATATACCATTTCCTTCATATTTCCACCATAAAACCATTGATTAATGCAATTGACCAAAGTGACTTGGATATCCCAGTTCCTCCCAACCACCTATTACTGGGAGAATGCCACAACAAGTGGTAGGCCAAGTCAAGTCATTGTTATCCCAGAAACAGAGGAAGGTGCACCTCTTGTGTCACAAGTGGCACTTGAAGGTTTTTCAAATGAGGCAATCACTACACCCGTAGAGACTATAGTCTCACAGTTGGATAATGGTTACATAAATAAGACCTCCTTGAAGGCAACAACTGTTGAGTCTACAATAGTACATTCTATACAGTTGAAAGTCCCTAGAACCAAGAACAAGGTGCACTTGGTTCAAAACAAGTATAACCATTTTAGGTGGGAATTAAGATGATCCTATTAACCTAGGTGACGGGTTAAGATGTCAAGAATTGATGGAGAGGGTATCCAAGATAGAGTCTTCTGTTGATGAAATCAAAGAAATGATGACGACCTTGGTGCAAAACTCAAGAACTCCATCAACCAATGCAGAAATAACAAAAGAAATGTGGGTGCATGCACAAATGTACCTTTAACTTCAAAAGCAATCTGCAGATGCCACCCACAACATGCACATGGAGATGATAAGAAACATGGTGGATGCTAGGTACAGTGATACCCAAGCAAAGATTAGGGCTATAAAAGACAATCTTCTCCAAGCCACTTGCACTGCTTTAACTCTCCCTAAATACATAGAAGATAATGCCACAAAAGAGGAGAATGATAGCATGAGAAAGATTCCTCATCATGTCAAAAAGGCTCAAAAGAGACCTGACACCTCTACAACCAAAAAGGTCAAACAAGAGGCAATGGAAAAGGAAAAGAATGTCACACCCCGATAAATCGATTACATCAGAGCCGGACGTGATCTGACTGGTATCTTCATTGCACAGCGGAAGTTTAGTGTTGCTAAGACTTATAGAAAGTGAACGCCCGCTAAGTACTTGAATCCCCATGTGTTCTCCTATTCCAACCGTGCCATAGTTTGAAAATATAACATGAGAAAGAAACATGCGAAAAATCAATATAATGTTGGCGAGTTCGTATTTTGTTTGAAAAAGATTTGAAATAAATCTTTTAGTAACCGGTTTAAATAGTGTGATAAATCATAGTAAAACCATTCTTCATGGGCATGTCATTTGAAAACCTTGTGTTTGTAAAAAAAATGTATTACTGTCAACGTCCGCGTCACGTTATCATTTGAGAATTCGTACATAAAAGTGTGGTATGTAACACGTCAATGAACTTGATGATCATTAATGTTTTGCAAGGACATTAATATGTGTGACGACATAGGAAGCACTCAACCCTTGACGATTTCCTTCGGTCCATCCGGTTGGGACAACAAAAGCACTACATGTGGCTACACAAGGACCCATGAGTGGGGCTCGCCTACACCCGATAGATCTACCACTCTTGTTCCACGGTCTTAAAAAGATTAATGACACTTAAGTTTCTCCCTATTCGCACATGATCTAATATTCATTCCATAGCTGAACCATACCATCGAAACATGTATCCCCCCCGAGAGTTGTAAAACCGAAAATGTTGAAGAGAAAAGGGGGACATGAGCTCAAAAATGTCTTTGTGCCTCGCACAAGTGAAAATGGGTCTAGCCCATTTGAGTCTAAAAGCAGGACCAACCAGTCCTCTTATTTGTATGTAGGACAATCGTGTCACGTTGTAACTAGGGCAATCCCGTCCCTATTTATGAAACTCATGCAAGTTTTAAAAATACGCGTGTGTTTTGTAAAACCGGTATGTTGAGCATAAACCTTTCTTAAACCATTTAAGTTAATTGGAATCCTTTCGCAACATGGTATAGAAATATGAATTTTTCATTCGTTGAAATTTTGTGTACTTTTGCAAAACTTGCATGTCTTTCCACTCCGAAAACATTTATAAAAATGTAAAACCGTAAAAATTGGGGGTTATGAACTCACCTCGATATCCTTGTGCAAAGCTAGCTTAATCTGATTCCGTAATGTTATTCCAAGAACGTGAACTCGCTAGCGTGTAACTATAGCATTCCTATCATGGAATCAAGCTTATAAGATTCTAATAAGACAACGTAGTTAAACTACGTGTCCGAGCTCTACCGAATCGTTAACAAACGATCCTAAGAAGGTGTTATCATGTTGACTTAGAATAACCGATCTACGGTTATTTGATCCCTTTTATTGTCGGTGATAGATGCTAAGTCTTGGAAACACTTAGTTTCCAAAAAGTTTAGAATATATATGTATATATATATATTTAAATATAAATATACTTACGAAGTCATGTTAGTTGTCGTAATTAGAAATACGTAGAGAATAATGGTATGACTCGTCCTAGTCTTCGTAGACGTAAGTTATATATACAAGTATATACATACATATAAGCAAAACGTTACGTCTCTGAAATAAGCGTCTTGCATCTCATTTATAATTAATAAAAATTATATAATTGGCGCTTGTATACTCTTGCAATAAAGTGTCGTGCTTTGTTTAGACGTTCGAAATAAATATAAACAATTAAATTTATTTTATGAAATCTCCGACTCGTCAGCGTTCGAGATAAATATAAACTATTATGTTTATTTAAATAAAAGTATCCGAATCGTCGACATTTGAATAAATATAAAACATTATATTTATTTTAATAAAACAATCCGATGTTGAAATATGTATTGGATTTTCGAGGTTTGAAATAATATAACCTATTACATTTATTTTATATGATTTTCAAATTACCGAAACGTTTGAAATATAAAACCCGAATTTACGGCATATAAAACATTATATTTATTTAAAGATTTCGACTGTTTGTTGTTCGAATGAATGCAAATAATTTTTATCTAGTAAAAGTTTTCGAGTTCTAAGCGTTTTGGACTAAATATAAATAATTATACTTAGTGTATAAAAGTTTCTAGTTCCGTTAATTTGTAAACTATGTTTCGCTGAAATGTTGCAAACTCGTTTGTAAGTTATAAAATGCCGCCACAAATAAATATACGTTTACATTTATTTTATAACAATACTTTGAATTCCGATAGACGTCGTTTTTACAATAAAACGCGTGTTGTTTTACGGGTTTTCACGAAAAACGGGCAGAGTTTCCTTTGTTTTTGAACGGCCCCGACAACTAAAGTGTTGATATTTTTGTCAAAAATCAACAGTTATTCATCAAAAAATATATTTATAACTTTCGTCAATTCTGCTAAAAATAACAAGTCACTAAACGTGTAAGCTAAGGTACGGTGGTTCGAGCTCGGTCCACGTAACTATAAAATGTATAACTTTATAATTAAAAAGAAATTTCGCAGTCGTTTAAATCTTTACCGGGTCTTGCGTTGACTGAGTTTGACCTCGTTTGACCGGTTGACCTTCGTTGACTGAGATAACCAGATTTGACCGAGTTGACTCAGTCTTACCGAGTCGAACCGAGTTGACCCGTGACCTGAATCAAATCTGACCCGAGATTACCTGTGACCGTATGAATGCTTTGACTTATGTTGACCAGCTTTGACCCACTTTGACCCGCACCCAAACCTGAACCGAAAAATGCGAAATTAGAATCCGACATCTGAACTGAATCGAGACTTAACATGGTGGAACCGAAACATGAACCTGTTGAACCGAACCACCACCACTGTTGTCGCTGGCCTGGCTCCGACAGCCAACGCCGCCGTTGGACCACCATCATCATCGTCATCAATGACCACCCCTTTCCCCTCACCTGAAACGACAAAAATTGGACGGAAAAAGTGGATTCACGGAAATCTCAAATAAAGTGAAGAAGGGTGTGGGATTAAGCTTACCGGAGTGAAAAATGCCTGCTCTGGCGGCTACCGGAGTTGAAGACACCACCACCGTTGCAGTAGCGGTTTTCCGACGGGAATAGCGGCTTTGCTGCGCGAACATTGCACCACCATCTCCGATCTCTCTCTCTCCACGTCGCTCTCTCTCTAAGCATGTGGTGTGCGGGTGTGTGTTGTTCAAGCGGCCCAATTTCGTTTCTAAAGCCCGCTATCATACCCTAAACTTCATGTAGTGTCGTTAAATATTATTTTAGGGTCAAAGCGCTAAAAATTTCGATCGGGAGTCGGTATTTATCTCGTACATGCATCGGTTACGCTAAATCGCGTAATATGTTTTTGTAGTCGTTCCTGATCTTTTTTTCGTTCCGGTTTAAACTATAATTACTAAAATGCAAATACATAGCTAAATATATCATAATATTTCAGTTATGAATTCGCGTCCGATGCTTCCGTCAATACGTTCCTGCAGTCGCGTTTTTTCTCACGTTTGTGTTTTGTGGCGTTCGAAAGCACCATAAATTTGTTAAATCAAGTTCATATGTACAAATTATACGTAAAAATTCGTATTCTTCGGCCTTGTCAGTATTTTGTCCGGTGTCAGTTCGTTGCCGCTTATCTTCAGCAGTCTTTCCACAAATCAACATTCGCGCATTGTAAAGTTGGATAGACATTTCTAGGCATTCCAAAGGCCTAATTGAGTTAATTTGTGTCTTAAAACAACAGTTATAATTGTTTTAATGTTTGTTATGCGCGTAATTAAAACCCGAAAAGTACCAGTTTGTCACAAAGAAGAGAGACACAAGGGAAGCCAAAAATGCAATAGCAGTTCAAAAAATCCAGGAAAAAAAAGGACTGAACAAAATTTGGGCCCTTCAACAACCTTAAATGATGCTACTACTACAAGAAAGAAATTGCAAGACAAGGCAAGCCTACTCAAACATCAATTGCAGGATCCTTGTTCCATCCAACCAAACCACTGCCACCACTCAAACCACTATTACCACCCAAACCACTGCTCTCACTATCCAAACATCTGTTGCCACCACAAAAGTGACAACAGATGTTACTTCTACTATAACAACACCTACCATAAAACACAACAGACCCTGCAGATTTACCAAAGTACCCTTAAAAGGGTACTCAAAAGAAAACTACCCACTCACAACCTCTATTCACCAACAAAACACCTACACCATATACCAGGGGAAGATGAACAAAATTCATCATCTAAGAAGATGATGAAGAAACTCCCCAAACCTTACCCATCTCATCACTTCCACTATCAATCACCACAACCCTAAGCACCTCCTCACATCCCCTAGAAGTAGAAACCATGTCACAAGAGTTAAAGTCTTTTTATTACACAAATGACCCAAGCCTGCTCTCATTTCCATCTTTACATGATCTTCCAAATCCTACAAATGTCAAAGAATATTTGGAGCTGAAGCTTAAACAGGCAGAATTGATTGCAATAGAAAGAAGCAAAGGGAAAGAGGAAAAATAAGCTCAACAAATTCTTTTTGAAGATTTCACTAAAGTGAACTGGTTAGAAGATTTTGCGAAAGATTTAAGAAAAAAGGCTTCACAAGGCCCTGTAAACGACCAGACCTTAGAAGGGCGTTAAGGGAATATTACATGGAATACATGATGAAGAACAAGCCTTAGATATTGCCATGAGAGTTTGACTAGAGGTCACCACGGTCCTCATATCACGCTCAAAAGGTGTTTAATTGTGGTTTATGTTGGCCTTCAGTAGTGAAAAAAGGATGCTCTCGAGTTCGTAAAAAGGTGTGATGCATGTCAACGCATCGGAAATATCTCATCCAAGGATGAAATTCCTCAAAACCCTATCCAAGTTCTTGAAGTATTCGACGTCTGGGGCATTGATTTCATGGGACCGTTCCCCATTTATAGGGGAACTAGTACATCCTCGTGGCTATTGATTATGTTTCTAAGTGGGTGGAAGCTCAAGCTCTACATACTAACGACGACCGTGGCACATATTTCCAACGCCATGATGGAGAAGGTGTTAGCATGTTACGAGTCACTCACTGCTTGTCTACTACCTACCATCCTCAAGCGGTCAAGTCGAAAAAGCAAATCAAGGAGTGAAGAGAATCCTAGAGAAAACCATAGGGAAGACTCAGAAAGATTGGTTCGACAAACTAGATGATGCATTGTGGGGTTTCTGAACCGCATATAAGACACCCTTAGTAACCACCCTATTCATGATTGTATACGGTAAAACTTGTTATCTTCCCATAGAGCTAGAACACCAAGCTCTTTAGGCTCTCAAAACCACGAACTTAGATTTGACCAAAACGGCTAGAAAAACGATTCTTTCAAATTTATGAGCTGAAAATCTTCGGGATGCGGCGTATGCATGTTCTTGGAATATCAAAGAAAAAACGAAGGTGTTGCATGATAGGAGGTTGAAGGGAGTGAGGGAGTATAGAAAGGGAGACAAGGTTCTCTTGTACAAATCCCGTTTGAAGTTATTTGGAGGAAATCTTAAGTCGAAGGGGTCGGGACCGTATGTAGTGAAGGAGGATTTTTCCATACGGCACTATTGAGCTAGAGAATGAAGGCGACGGGAACACATGGAAGGTAAATGGTCATAGGTTGAAGCATTACTTATGAGGGCCATTAGACTCAACCGAGAAGGAGGATACTCCTCTTAAACTCCCCCAAATGACCAAGTAGGAGTCTTAGGTGAGAACTTGTATCATTTCTATAGGTTGTAGTCTCATGAATTTTGGTCATGAACGATAGATTTTTGTGGTTTTCATTTTTTGTGTTTTCAGTCTTTTGAAGGAAATCATTACCATCATGGAGCGGAAATTGGCGAGTAAAAAGAGTATCAGGTAGGTCTCACTGTTAAAGTTTTTCCTAGAATGATTTTTGGGGAGGTTTGGGTAAAAAGAAAAAAAAAATTCTAAGGCATGAAAGGCGCCAAACTTCGAAACTTTCTGTGAAAAAGGCCTCATGCGAGGAGGATGTGCTTTCGTGGTCACGCGACGCGAGCAACCTATAAGGGTTTGAAGGTTCATTACGACCTTGCGTCACACGAGGACCATTTCATTCTTTGTCGCGCGATGTGCGACCAAATAAAACAGCTCAGTTAAAAATACAGTCCGGACGTCACGTGGGGAAGATTGCTTTCGTGGCCACGTGACACGACAACCCTTTTTAACACAGATATCCCCAAGTATTCCCAAACCGTTGCACATAATTTCAAAACCCTAATATACTTATCTCGGTGATTTCCCCATTTTACCACCATTCCCCCATAAAAACACCGCCACTCACCCTCTAAAATTATCCTACATCATCCATATCATACCCCATCCGAAACCCACCATAAATTTTCAATCTTTCACTGAAAAACAAACTTTAACGAGATTTTGGGGCTAAAATTCAAAACTTTATTTCTCCAAATTCTTCAATCGACACTTAGGTATGATCTTGTGTACATTTTTTGTGTTTTGTACATTGTGTCTAGTTTTTTATGTTCGTAGTAAGTCTTGTTTGATTGTTTATGTGTTGGTTCTTTTTAAGTTTTAGTATTATGAGTCTTTGTTTGTTTCGGGTGTGTTTTAAGGGTGCAGCTGGATTGGTTTGGGGTTTTTGGTTATGAATATCGGTTGTGGATGGGTTGGTTTGGGTGTAATGAGCATGTTTGGCGAGATGGTTTGGTTTGGCATATCAGGCATTGAGTTTATGAGTTTGTTTTGATCATTGAATTTGCGGAAAATATCTTGAGTTTTGGTGATATAAGATGGACAAAACCTCTTTGCTAAGAGGAATTTTACCACCCGAATCAATTTTTTGACACCTCAAAGGTTTAAAAATCTAATCGGTTCGGGACTCAATGTTCGACTGTGTAAGGCATTTGGGTTTAATTGCGGACAATTAAAGTGTCGAGAGGAGGTAATGTACATTGAGTCAAGTGTTTTGAGTCATTTAGTGGCTGTCAAATATGTCGAGTTATGAGCTTTGACATGTTAAAGACCGCTCGCCTGTCCTCAATCTCCATTTGGGCAAGTTTTGGTCTAAAACTTATATTTTGGTAAACGAGAACCCAAAATATTTTTGCAAATTATGTTTTTCGATGACGACCACGAATGAAATGCTATAGGTCGTTTCCACTTTGAAAAAAAATATAAAATTACAATAAAAAATCAAAAAACTTCTAAAATAACCCAAAAAGAAATTTTTAAAATTCAAAAATACCAAAAAAAATAGTTTGAAATCAATAATGCTTTCTTTGTTTACTTGTTTTGCTTAACCTTCTTTTGCAGACATGTCGGGTGAAGGAAGTTCAAGAGGCGCTGGGAAGTAAGCGAAGACGTGGACCGCCTACTCATTCACAAGGGGACCCAACAGAACAAGTGAATTTGGTGGATGCACGTGCTCGAAGAATAAAGTACCATACGCCAGAACGACTATAATGTGTAGGAGTACTAGACTTATGGATAACACATTGCTATAGTTTGAGCTAGATACAGATGAATCAAAGAAGTTAGATGTGTTAATTGGGACCGAGATGTTAAAGGTTAGGACGATTGACTAGGTGTTTTTGAAACAGACTGGTCAAAGAGATAGGATTGAAATGTTGCTAGAGATAAGTTTCGGGTTGCGGTAGATTTGTATGATACACAGTATGGGAGCTCACATTGGAGTTTCACTCAACCTTCAAACACAAAGAAAGTACTTTTGACGAGTACAATGTAGTCTTTTTTTGTTGGGTAGGCAAGTATATGAGATAACCCTACCTCAGTTCATAGTGGTCAGTTAGTTCTATACACAGGAGGAAGTTGAGGCGCCCAGGTTTAGGACGAGTTTGAGGGGTTCTTATAAGAGGCAGAGAGAGTGTAGTTTGATGTCTCTTACTTTAGCCATGTTTTGGTTTTCTATCGCCAATACACCATTCTCGGGAAACATGTTGGGGTCAAATATCGGACCAGGTTTACATGTATATTCTCAAAATTTTGGCTACTACATTGGTTGGAAGAAAATCTAGTGAAAACAAGGTCAATTGATTAAACTTTTCTATTGATGTGCATGGTGAAGAGGAGTACAATGAATCTGGCAAATGCATTAGCATGGTCTTTTGCGAAATTTCCATAACTTCTTCAATACTTGTATGTTTCTCTCGAAACTTGTTTCTAAATGTCGTGTAAAATATTTACCTTCATATTTAACTAGAAACGTTAACCCAGATTCATACCTTTTATGAATTACACAACCATTACCCGGTTTATGCGCATATTCATTTTGAACCGTTAAGTGATTTAAGCACTTAAGCTTAAATCTCGCTTTTTCAATCAGCTGTAGGAATGTTCACTCAACTGCAGGAATGTTCACTCATCAATAGGAATGTTCACTCAGTTGTATGAACGTTCACTTATTAGTTAAACTTCCATTTTAACGTAAAATTTCCATAACTTCTTCAATACTTATATGTTTCTCTCGAAACTTGTTCCTAATTGATCGTAAAACATTTGTCTACATAATTAACCCAAAATCCTCAACACGGATTCACAAATTTTAAGGATTTCGCAACCATTAGCCAGTTTATGGCATTTTTGTTATGACCCGTTATGGGATTTAATTTAAGCTTGAATTATCCGCATTCCTTCATATCTCTTAATCCCACTTTATGATCTTTATTCATTCATCCTCACAACTTCAATTGTGATGGATTATGATAGTAAAAATCATTATATTCCCATTCTACCCTCGAGCTTGACATTTTTTACGAAAATGACTCATTATGTAGCATTAAGCCCAAATGGTTTAAACCTTCCACTTTATACTACCAGAAGAATTGTCCAAATTATAAAACTCATATTTAAACTATCCTTAAGGGTCGTTTGCCTGATTTATCATTCGTGGGCATTTTAGTCAACTTTAGTTATTATACCATAAAGGACTTTTAAAGGCGTAACTGGACCAAATGAGCATTCTAAACCCATGTTCTATTTAAATCATTATGTTCCTAAGAACATAATATCTCCCATTTATGTTATTAGATATACCTCACTTAGATAATCCAATGTCCACCCATGACTCGTTTAACTCTCGCGGCTTTAAGTCCTCATTAAGAGTTTGACCCATTACATATACCTGGCTCGGGTCATAGTACTGACCCGTTTTAGTACCTTGCATTATTAATTGCTAATTAAAAACAATGCAAGCCATACACTATTCTTCCTGTGAGCACAAAACTCGACAGCAACCATTAGTTAATATTGTCAAATGGTGATAACATCACCATTTTGACCCATTTCGCCTAAATGACCATTTTATTATTGTGAGATGGATTTACTTTCCATCTCACCCATTTAGCCCGTTTCGGCTTACACCATATGATCATATTACTTAAAATTCGTTTCTTAATTCGTTTGACCCATTATGGCTTACGCCATAGGGTGTCCTTTTCAAAATTCATTATTTATCCGTCAACTCGTGACCAGATTACTATTTTACCATTTTTTACCCATTATGGTTTACACCATAAGGTAACCTTTCAAAGCTCCTTGTTTATTCGTCATCACATGACCAAATTACCCTTTTTATCCTTTTCACATCAAATATGGTTTCTTACCACTTTCGCTTGTTCCGACCCGTATCATTTCCGCGTCAGAACATCATATTTCAAATACTAATTTACCTTGTTCATAACCAATACGAATAATAGGTGTACTACTAGAAAGGTGTAAGCTTTACTTACCTTGCATCCGATTATGCTTTTTCCCATGTACTTGATACGTTTGATCCGCTTCTTCCCAAGCTTCTACCTAGCTTGTCAAGCGTCAAACTACCAATTTATTCGCAAGATGATTAGATTAGTCATCATTCATTACGCCTATTCCACCTTATGGATTTTATATCAAAATTATCATTTGGGTCTTATTATAGGTCAGTTTGACTTTTAAAAGTCAACTGCCTATTAACATATGCCAATGCATAATTAAGTTCAATAAACTCATTTCATGACAAGTATGAACACATACTCAAACATATAAATTGTTCAAGTATCTTTCAATTACTACCATGTATGATGATTCTAAACACAAGTTTATCTTCAACTTCATCATATTATCACAACCACTTAATAAACTACTTGTTCTTCACTTACAAGTAATCTTACATCAAATATTTCATAATTTCATTATATCTAATGAAATTAAGCATACATATACACTCAATTTCATCTTTGGATCATAATCGAACAATCTAATTGCAAGTATTCTACTTGTCTCAAGTTAAGACTTTCACCAATCTAGGTTTTTAAACATACCTTATGATCCCTAGTCTAGGTGATCGATTATTCATGCTCATGCACGGGTTTGAGGTCTGATTCCCCCTTCAATTTTGGTAATCTTGGATGAAATAGGTTTCCCCTTGTTTCTTCTCTTGAAGATCGACATACACAGACACACACTCTATGTGTGTGTTATGTCTGAACTTTTGTTTCATAAAACATAAGTTTCTTTTTTGACAACTTTGGCCCCACAAGTTCATTTTTGATTAGATAAGGCTACCACTCATTGTTTTATTACCTATTTACATGTTACTAACTAGGTTAATTAGTTCCTAGTTATTTTGTTTTACGGGTTCACTTTTACCACCAACGGTATTTTACCCGCTCTTTAATACTAATGTGGTTTGATTACCAAACCCGTTTTTGGGGTGTTACAATTTTTGAAAATAAACGGAAGCCTATGGTATTAACCATTGAGATCGTGACTTGGGTGGGGTATACTCGCTAGGTGAAAGTTGAAAGAAAAGTGTGAGGCTTGCGGTATTTCCCACCGGGATAGCGACTTGGTGATAATACCCTCTAAGTTGATCATAATTAAAATTGCAAAAGCTCAATTTCATTCATTCATTCATTCTTTCCATCCAGAAATTTAATTTTAAAATAAATAAGGGTTATATATACAAGATGGTAGATTCGTATCTTTTATAAGCTCAAATTATGGCTTAGGATATTGAGTAAAACATAACGAGTAAATAAGGCGACACAAATGATTTTATCAAGGAAAGCCCTTGATCAGTGTAGATCGCCGTCACAAAACCTCGGGAAACGACTATAAAAGTCGTCTACCACTATCAATATTACTAAGATGATAAAAGAAATACACCTTGAGAACCATTGTGATCAATGGTATAATGATCGCCAAAGTGTAAGTGTTGGTGTGTAATGTGGTGTATGATCTACAAAAGCAAAGGTGTTAAGTGTATGTGAGTATGTGAGCAAGGGGTCACTAAGTGTTCAATCAATCACATGGCTTCTTATTTATAAGATAATAAACCTAACTACCATTACCATATTCTGGGAATGCCATGGGATATGCCTTTTCGAACGTTGGAGCTCAAGTCTTCCACGCCAACCGTTAATCTCTGCAACTAAAGATGCGACATTTGTTCCGGGACTTGGTCTATTATGAATTGACCTTCAATTAATAAATGGAATGTGCAAGAAAATAGATTAGTTCAAAAAATAAGAGACAAGTCAAGAATACATAACCTGTCACATATCCGAGAAGGTGAAATACTGTCTAGAATATCAGTCGAAATATTCACCCATAACAGTCACATGCCAATATTATAAGGAAGGTTATTGTATGAATGACACATAAGCTGAAAATGTTTTATTATATTAGTAAGTACAAATTTATCATGTTATTGATACACCGGTGACCACTGAACTATTGCACTGCAAGGTGACCACCGAACTACTGAATATGATTATGTGATTGTGACGCACAAATCATGTGACGTGCTGAAAAATGAATGTGACTTACCCCATTGTATGTGTTGGGATGCACAAAACATGTGACACGCTACAAAACTGAACGTGACTAACCGTATGTGTTCTACATATATTTTGATATAGTAGATATTGTTTAGGAGTTGTTTATTATTAGTTGTTGTCCCATTGAGTAAATTTTACTTATGTGTGCATATGTATTTATATACGTTAGGTTACAGAAATTCAAGAAGACTTAGAAGTGGGCTTACAAAGTTTTGTATGGTATTTTTATTTTATTGAAATAATGTAATGTTTAAGTATTAACAGAACGACGCTTTGTGATATGATTATTATATAAGTGACACGTCAACCCTAGCACAGAACGGGTATTACACGCATGATAGAAGCCGAGAAAAAATATTATATATATAGGTACAACTTTTTTTAATGTAGTTTATAAAAGTATCACACAAAAAATATAAATTATATATATTTATATGTAAAAAAATTTAAATGTTTTTTTATAAAAGTATCACACTCACATACAAATATATATATATATACACACACATACACATAAACAATTAACGTAATAAACTTTTATAAAACGTTATAGGTCTAAGAAAAATAACATAAATTGTACGCATATATCAGAGGATATATAAACTAACTACTTATTACGTTGTAAATTGATATCCTTGTAGTATATGCGGGAATCCTACTTGTAAGAAATAAATCAATAATATAGGTAAAATTTGGAGTAAATTCTTACTCTCTAAGGTTTGACCCAAGATGTCACTTTAGTCTAAATGGTTTTTTCTGATATTTTAGTTTGAATAGTTTTTTTTACCATATTAGTCCCTGAATTTTTTCTTTTTTACTATTTTCATTCAATCCACTAACTTCATTTAAAAAAGTTAGTTAACTTAGGGGCATTTTGGACAAACCATATTTTTTTTGCAGATGTGATGGTATGGGGATGATGGTGTGCTGATTTATATTGAAGATGATGGGTTGCTGGTTTACGATGATGGCGATGGTGTTGGTTGATAACGTGGGAGGCGGAAAAGTGGCCTTGGTAGTGGAAATGGTGGGTTGTGATGGTGTTGGCGTGGTGAGGGTGTAGTCAGGTAGTAGCGATGATAAAGGTTGTGATGGGTGGGTGCTGGGAGGTGGTGGTAGATGAAAATTTCAAAAATTAACAAAATCAGAGACTAAAATGATAGAAAAAAACTATTTGGACTAAAATACGAGAAAAAAAACTTTTTGATAAAATGACATTTTAGGTTAAACTAGTTGATTTGCCCGCGCGTTGCGGCGTGGATCCGATGTCTGCAAACGTGTGTCGGCAACGGTAAGCAAATACCGAATATCAAAACATAGATAAAAATGACGTAGTAACAATAGTCATTCCGTCCTAAAAAAAGTTTTAAATAATCCATTTATAACAGTAGGACCCACACGTCCTACACGCTGGAAATCGGTTGTTTTCAGTTCAGTTATTACAGTACTAACACGTATAAAAATATGGATGAGCTCGGTACCGATTATGGCACCGAAAGTACCGATACCGAAAATCATCGAAATTAGCTACCGGCATCGAAAATGCTCGGTACGATACGATAGGGATGAGTACGGTACCCGTTCGGTACCGAACCTGTACCGGTACTTTAAACGGGGAAAAAGTTGTATCGGTACCGGTACCGAACGGAGAAAGTGGGAACCGGTACCGAATATACCTGGTACGGTACCGGTTCGGTACCCATACGTTACCGGTATTTGAGGGTAAAAAGTCGGAATTGTACCGGTATCTAAAATGTCAAAAGGCGGTACTGAATCGGTACAAAAAATGTACCCGATTTGGTAAAGTCGATATCGGTACCGGACCCGGTACTATTTGCTCATCTCTAGGTGATGTTATTGTTATAATATTAAAAAATAAAAACTAAAGAAAAAAAACACTTAAGTAAAAAAATTATGAAATAAAAAAGGAAAAGGAAAAAAGAAATGAAAGAAAAGAAAAAGAAAAAGAAAACAAAATATGAATAGTACTATTCTAAAACTAATATATATACTAACTAGTTGATGCCCCGCCCGCGTTGCGGGACGATGGGCGAATAATGGGCGAGTGTTAGCCAGCTCCGTAACACGGAAAACAATTAAATCGAGTCAACCAATTAAAACAAAACACTTTTATAGTTTTGCTAAAAACTAAAACAGTGGCAATACTGTTATTTTTAACTAAGGGAAAGTTTTATTTTTTGACTGGGGTAAAATCGTAATTTGCCAAAAGCTAAAGTGATGGCAGTACCTGTAAATTAGAACCAGGGGCAAAATCGTAAATTTACGCAGAGACGAATTCGTAAATTTGAACTTGGGGTAACACAATAATATAAATTTGAACTAAAGGCACAATCGTAATTTAAGGCTGGAGGCAAAACCATAATTTTATTTTGAACCGAGGGCAAAATCGTAATTTTGAGTTGGGGGAAAAGCATAAATTATTTTTAACATAAGGCAAAATCGTAATTTTTAGCTGGAGGCAAAAACATAATTTTACCTTGAACCGGGGGCGAGAACATAATTTTGAGCTGAGGGCAAAATCAAAATTTTGAATCGAGGGAAAAAACATAATTCTCTGAGCTAGGGACAAAAGCGTAATTTTATTTTGAGCTAGGAGCGAAACCGTAATTTTAAGTAGGGACAAAACAATAATATTACGATGAATATAAAATAGTAAACATGGTGGTCCGATAAAGGAGTGCCAGGGCAGCTGCCTGGCACTATTTCCCCAATTGTGTTTTGTTGCCCTGGCACTATTTCCCCAATTGTGTTTTATAGTTGTAGACAATAAATATACAAAATATATATATATATATATATATATAATATCGTACAATATATAGACAATGCAATATAGGGACTAAAATGATAATTTACTCTAAAATTTGAGAAAAATAAATAAATGTTTTAAGAAAATACAAGGCAATGGAAAAAACAAAAACTAAGAAAAAGTAGTTGTTTCTATCACCGAGATAGGTTGGTGACTTGGTGCAAGGTGATTTGTGGGAGATACTTCGTCGAAACTTCTTTTCGGCTTCTATAAGTGTAGAACCCGCTCCGCACGTCAACGCCGACACTACCGGTGTTGACACTGACACACACCCATTCTCTCCACCGTCTATGACCTCATGGCCCATGCGATCATCAACATCACTGCTACCAATTTTCCGGCAGACTCCTATGACCTCAAATCTGACTCATTGAGGTAAGATCGCGAGTAGGAGTTTGTTTTCATTATTACTAGTTATATTGTCCGCGCTTCGCGGCAGAAAATCGGTTGGTATTAGTTCAGTTCGTTATAGTACTGACACTCGTTATTGTAAATTGTAATCCAAAGAGAACACCTTACATCAATAAAAAACAATAAAAACAAATATCGATACTATGTTGTTCAATTTATGTTGCTTTGATTCCTTTGCGTTCTTGTTTTTTTTCAACATTGTGATATAGATTTTATTGAAAACTCAATATTGCGATATAGATTTTATTGAAAACTCAATATTGTGATATAGATTTTATTGAAAACGAACACTATTTACCAAACCGAACCGAAACCGACTGAACAACATTTGCATCTGCATCGAATACTGATATTTATTTTTATTGTTTTTGCTTTGGATAAGCTGACACCGTATCACTACCATACCATTCTAAATTGAACTTGACAAATCAATACCTGTATGTATTCATTGTTATGGTTTTCTGTTTGATAATGTATATCGTGCCACCACTGTAGTGAACCGGATGTACAACACCGGTTTTGGTACCGATATTTATTTAATGTTTTCTCTTTCGATAAAGCTGACGTTGTATCGCTACCATACGGAACATCAGTACCGGTACCTAGATTTATTTTCATTTATACAATTATATCTGCAACTTAAATGGAAAAAGTAAATAAAATTATAATATTATTAATAAATACTTAAATATGCTTTTACTAATATGTATAATAATTACTGTTCATGAAAACTTTGTTTTCATAAGTATAATAATAATAATATGTATTAAGTGGTTATATATAGGGTAGAGTTTCTTTAATCTGATGGTGCAAACGAGCCGAGTCAAGCCCGAGCTCAACCAGGCTCGAGCTCAATTAACTTATGAGAGCTCATGCTCGAGCTCGGCTCGATTCGAGCTTTGTTTCAAAGCTCGAGCACGGCTTGTTTGTATTTTCTCAAGCTCGAGTTCGGCTTATTTATTATCTATTAATTGATATATTAAATAAAATAATATAAATAATAGACTTGACTCGCGAGCTCGATAAGTGAAGCTCGGTCTCGGTCTCGTTTACTAAATAAGCTTATTTTTAGGTTTGAGGTCGGCTTGTAAACAAGTTCAAATAAGTTCGGCTTGACTCGGCTCGTTTACACTAAGGCTCAATAAGGCTCGCCGAGTCTAACAAGCTTCACATGCGAGGCTCGAGCTCGGGCTCGATAAACAAACGAGCTTTATTTTAGGCTCAAGCTCAACTCGGGATCGATAAAGCTCAACTCGTTTCGAGCTTTATCTCGAGCCGATCTCAAGTAGCTCGCGAGCCGCTCAGCTCGTTTACACCCCTAATCCGAACTCATTAGCCATCCTAGGGTAGATCTATGTCGTCTTGGTGTTTAATTACACACACATACATATATAAAGCCATAAAGGTGAGATCTGGTACAAAGCGTGTTGGATGTAATAAAAAACGTGAGAATAAATATGAGGTAGAAGGGGTACTCCTCAGACGGAGAGTGATAAACTTTTCCCCTAGCTAATAATCTCATGACATGTCAACTTTCCTCTACGTGCTCCCCATAGAGGGGTAAACAAAATTTAAAAATAAAAAAATAAATATTTGATTGGTTGGAAGAGAGTGGAACCCACCATTAACCCCCTCTCTCTCTCTCATCTATCTCTTATCTTCCCCACATCGGTGACTAGTCACCGTTTCACTCCTTCAGCGATCACCGAAAACAAGGTGGTGGTGCCTTCCCGATCGGTAAACACACCCAAACACTTCGGTGGGGTCACCAAATGGTGCCCCTTTCACCCTTAGGTCTGAAATCTAATTAATCTATAATTGTTGAATAGAATTAAGGGCATTTTAGGTATTGTGATAATATATTAAAAGTAACCTCCCAAGAAATCGTTGTAATCCCGCAAACAATGGGTCATTAGAAAATGTATCATTGTGAAAAAATTCAGCATTTGTCAGTTGTTCATCACTACTATGTTATTTTATATTCTGGCATGTCTAAAGTTTATATGTTTAATATAGGCGTTTCTATTAACACACGCACAAATCTATTTACATACATCAAAGCGCCCTGTTATGGGCAAAGCGGGGCGTTTCAATGTAAAGTCAACAGACAGGACTGACATGCTCAGTCCTTGTCTGTTGACCCTAGTGTGAAACACCCCTCTATGATCAAAGCGGGGCGCTTTGGGCTGCCAGGCTTAATTTGGTGGAATAGGTTAGGTTTTGGTGAAAAATGGGTTGTTGGTTGATTGTTTTTGTTGTATTTGTTTGTGTTATATTTTTGAAAAGTTGTAGATTTTTGTTTTATGTTTACAAAACATTTATATTACAAAGTTGTTTTTATTTCTTACAAACGTATATTATTTAAAGTTGTTTTTATAAATGTTATCCCATTTTATTTTAATAAATTACTCGAACATATTTAATTAAAACATCGTACGATATTGTCGCGAACGAGACGTATGAAATAAGCGCAATCAATCGTTTTATTTCTTACAAACGTATATAATTTAAAGTTGTTTGTTTAAATGTTATCCGATTTAATTTTTAATGAATTACACGAACATGTTTAATTAAAACATCGTACGATATGTCGCGAATGAGACGCATGAAATAAGCGCAAACAATCCACACAAGCATACATAAAAGATCAACTGCATATATACATAAAAAGTCGGCTGTACATACAAAACAAAACAAAATGTCTAATACAGGAAAAAAACAATACAAAGTAAATCTACTGATCCTCCGGCTGATCCTCCGACGGTGGAGATGGTGGCAGTGGAATCTCCGGCAGTCCCAAATCTGCACTGATAGCCGTGAGCGTCTGGATAATCCACGCTTGCTGTTGCTCAGACCGTCGGAGACGCCGATCGAATTCCCTCGCCACCGCCTGCGCTGTCACACCCCGACCCGCAGCGGAAATGGTGATAGGGGCATGATTGGGTTTTCATCAAAGCTCATGACATTTATTATAAAGTTTTATATTTATTATTTCTTTTTAAAGGAGAACATTATAATCAATCATACTAGTACAACATGTTCTATACATTTTTTTTCAAGACTTCATTATTTTTCTTTTAAGGCAAATTCCTACGTGTTCCTTGCTTCCTGTCCACCTGTATCATGTGTAAAAATAGGGTTTTGGGTCAACAAAAAGTTGGCGAGTGAATCCTATGAAAACAGTTGAACGTATTTATTATATTGGTTATAAAAAGGATAGTGCATAGCCACATATGAGTAAACGTAGATGTAAATTTAATCACAAAACACATAATATTAATTAATACACACGCATACACCAAATGAATGATTTTGAGGCACGCGATGTTCAACTCGTCTCCCACGAGGAACTGATGGACCTAATGAATGATTTTGAGGCACGCGATGTTCAACCCGTCTCCAACGAGGAACTGATGGGTCTAATGAATTGATTTGCACACAACTTGACTAAATGTAAACACACATTACAACAAACAATATTTACATTATAAGTTTAGATCATATAATGGTAATAGTACGAGTTTGAATAAGCGAATTAATTAAAGCGACACATGATACACCCCAAAACATGAATAAAAAGGGGAATTTGTAAAAATTCACTCACAGTGGGTGTGTTTCTTGGATTGATGATGAATGCGCATGAATTTAGATTTAACCACGAGAGAAACTAACCTAAATAATAACATAATAATTCGATAAATAAATAAACTTTTATTTGAGATTAATATTTTTAATTAGTGTCTTTAATGGGATTGTTAGATTTACTTTTGTGAGTTTAAGGAAATTTTCTAATTTCAAAAATATTATTTTTAAGTGTTTTTAATTGATTTTTAAATAAAATAAATAAATAAAAAGAAAATAAAAATTTTGACTTTTTTGACCGTTGACCGTTGACCGGACCGTTGACCGGTCGGACTGTGGTTAAGTGTGCGCTGAGTGAGGTTCGAACTCGTGACCTATCGTATACGTGCACACAACTCTACCAACTGAGCTACGTGTCTAACCCGAAATATTTCTGATATTAATTATTTATATACTATTTAGTTTATTCAGAAATCATTTATTTTAAAAAGGTTTTAAAATCCTTTGAAACAGTGTGTACTAGCGGTCTCGAACCCGTGACCTTTATGTTGCGCTTGCACCCAGCACAACCAACTGGGCTGGGTGTCTAACCCGATATATATTGAAATTTTATTATACTTAACATCTTACAGCGAGTTAATATGGTTTCGGTTTTAAAAAGAACATTTTTATTTCAGAGGATAGGGTTGTGTCAAGGATCGAACTCGAGACGCATGCTTTGTAATTTGCACACAGTCCACCACTGGACTGTGTGTCTAACCCGGTATATTTACCGATTTTAAATTCCTTTAAACACATTTCAAACTTCATCTTCTTCAATTCATGAAACCAGAGCATTAACCCGACTGATTAATCAAATCTTATTGAATTAGTTGATTGATTATTACTGATAACGAAAATAATTTAAACAGAAAAGGATTTAAGGATGTTGTACCTAATAAGTGTGATCTCCGATGAAGTTCCGGTGACTGAAAGAAATTCCGGCGAAGTGTAACTTGCGACAGAGGATCTTCAGGAAGTTTGAGGTGAGTGTGGGTGACTTCTGTCGAAGCTCTAGAAGTCCTATTTATAGAGTAAGGCAATAATGGGATAGATTCGGTTTTCCGGCGAGTGGACGTTTTCCGGCGATGTTTCAGAAACAACAAAATTGCACAGAGGGTAAGGATTGAGAGCTTGAGCGAGTGGTTTGGATGATTAGAGTCGGTATTTATAGAGTTACACATCCTGCGCTTTAATTATTTCAGTTTTAAAGATTTTTAATTTGGTTCGTTTCGAGACAAAATTATGTGTCATGATTTCTAACGGTTAGTTCCTAAAATGCTCAAAGTTTGCGGACTGATTGTCGTGCAAAGAACGGTTTTTGGCAAGCTTTGAATTTGTTGAACAGGCGTTAAAAGTTCTGATGCGATTCTTCAGGATGATATGTCGGTATGACACATAAGATTTAAATGTTTCCTTAATCCAGCAATATGTTGTGCAGCGCAGTGGTGTAGGTTTGTGTGGATAAGTTGTGGGTGACCCGGTTCGAAACCGGCGTCCCATTATTTTTTATTCATTATTTATTATTAATTACATTATAGTTTTGAAATTTCTAATATATTATTAATTATGTATGTTTAAATAATTTGAGCAAAAAGTGCAACGAAAAATTTACATGGATATTCGATTAATAAACGAAGCGTTTTGAAACGTTTTTCGACGGTGTACATGCCAGTAGGGCAGGTCGGGATGACGTGCTATGGTACTGCGGCGTGTGAGCGTGGCGCGTCCTGAGATGCTAACTCTCAGCTGTCGCCTGCTGATCTGAGGGGTGGAACCAAACTCAAGCTGAGTCGGTAAGCCGAACCTAAACCTCCGGGGCGCAGATGCCTCCCTGACCTTGTAACGACGGGAATCAACTCCGGCAACGGCGGTCCGGCACCCAAATAGCGCCCTTCGCGGCTCCGAAACGGTAACAACTCGAACTGGTGCAGTATACCCATGGACGACATGACGCCCGGCTAATGAAGTCGACCGAATGGCCGGGTTCAGAGCGATCAGCTCGGGCCGAGCCTTAAAGACGCGATCACGGTGATAGCACCGTCCAAAAAGCTCTGCTCCTTCTTATGATAAGCAGAAGCATAGTACTCCACCAGGAGTAGCCAGGCGCACGGTGGGCCGCAGCAGGCAGTACTCGCATTCCGAATAGACTGATGTTCAAAGCTCTGCTACACGTAACCAAAGTCGGATATTTGCAAGACCGTACGAATATTCAGTGAGATACGCTTCGCTAGTATCCATAATTCGAATAACTTGTTGTGCTAGTCTCACAGGATATTCAAATCCAGCTCACGTGTTATCCGATAACGAAAGCAGATCAACCTCCTCCTCTGAATTTTGGTCAAGACCGGTTTCTCATACGAGTCAGAAATAGCGTCCCTGTTTAAATCAGGAACAATGACTCATTGAATATTCACAGAAAAGCTATTGCTTAACACGACATGTTTTTGAACCTCTGCACAAATACAGATAACCGTGCGTTATTTAAGAAACACAAGTAAACAAAACCCCCCTATGTAGAAACAATATAAGATTTTAGAAATGAATGCATTAACTTTCTATCGGCAAGCTTAAGTAAACATTTGGAAGCGCGGGCTTAGGGTTCACGGAAAACATGTACCTGGTCAAACTCGTATCAACTTTATGTCACTCAGACATCAGTCACTTCACCTTTTGTCTGGTGAAGTAACCCTAAACGCCCCGCTTTGGCCAAAGCGGGGCGCTTTGGGGTGTATAAATAAGGTGGAGCGTGTTTAATTAGCAAGGTCCTTAATATATGGTTTGCAATTAGATTGACTGTTCGTACGTACGAGCATGTACTATGCTTTGCAGTGCAGGTATGAAATTGTATTGTGTTAGTATGTAAATCTACATATAAGTGATGCGGGCCTAAGTGTGAAGGAGCGGGCCATCTTGTATTTGGAGGCCTAAGATCGTGTGACAAAGGAGGCTACGCTAAAATGGCTCTAACTTGGGCTACAGGTGTCCGTTTTGGGCGTGGCGACCAGGCGAAACGATCGTGAGAACGAGGTCCATCTTTTGGCAAACAGCATACGGCGGTTTGGGTCATCATTCGAGCCTAAAAACGCTTATTTCTTTGAGTTATTTATCTTTTTGTGTTTTTTTAGTGTTTTTGTTGGACTTTTATTTCATTCTAGTTTTTGGCCCAAGTGTGTTTTGGGGCCATTTTGAATTTCGGTTTCTATTTATACGATGATAATGTAATGTGAAAGATCATAATTCAATTTTGAGTATTACAACTTTTCACTTCAAATTCCGTACCCTTTGGATTGAATTTTGGGGTTGGGACAAGATCATCACGAGTATTCGCAGAATTAACGTGATTCTTCTTCACTTCATTCGATACTCTACATCAATAAGTTGTTATGTATATGTAATTGTTATGTGCTTTTATAAGTTTATTGTTATGTGAGAGAGAAAAAGATGAAATAACCGATATGGAGGGTGGTACATTCATTGAAAGAAAAATGTAGGGTCGTATGTTGGGTATAATCTTGATTTAATATATATATAGAAATACACTTGTAGTGACAAATAAAAAAAAAGTTAGCGATGCCAGGGCACATGATTGGCTCAGTAACCAATAAAATAAAACTAATGTATAAGACTGCAAGTTGCGAGGAGTTTGGGCGTCGTTGGGGGGCAACGGCGCAACACCAGTCTTCCACCCCGGGTGGGCTTGGCTTTTGGCGTTGCCCTTTGGGCTTGGGATATCTGCCTAGGTGGGGCGCTACATGGGTTGAGATGACTGGCTGTGATTGGCTAGCCATGCCAAGCTAAAAAAAAGCCACGCCACCCCACACCCAAAAAAAGTCATGCCTAGCCATGTGGAGCCCACCTTCGCCACATGTCAACCCAAGCCCCCACACCCCGCGCTCTTTGAAATATAAGTTATAGAATAGAATTTTAGACGTTGACTTACTCCTGAGTCAAATATATAGTTCTTAATATCTGAAACTTGCGAAGCAACATTCTCTTTCTTTCTTTTTGAACTCAATTTAAATTAAATGTTTATTTGATGTACACAGATTGACGTGCTTGTGGCTCATCAGTGGCTGTAAAGTATGTTGCAGACTTTTTGATTGAAAACGCAGTTTCTAAATTGTCAGATGGCTTCATACTCTCAATGCATTTTGAAGTCAAACTCGGGAAATGGAAGAAACTATAAAGAGTATGGGGCCTATCTTAAAGAACCTAAAAGAAGATCCGGATCGATCCGGAAAAAAAGGGAAGAGATTCATCAAAATGCTCAAAAAAGCAAAAGACTTGGTCCGGCAATGCAAGAATATCAAATGGAATATTTGGAAGAGATACTGTTATGCTTCAAAGTTGGACGAAATGAATAAGTCGTTGCTGAATTGTCACAACCAGTTGCAGATTGCTAGGGAAGCAGTATTGGAAACAAAAGCGGAGGAGAGGGGGTTGAAGGAAGGACATTCAAGTGGTGTTTGCGTTGCTATAGGGTTTGATAATCCACTTAGGGATGTGAAGGCCATGGTGCTTAGGAATTCTCCAGACGGTGATTGCTCAGTTGTCATTGTTTCCGCTCCAGAAGGGTATGGGAAGACCACGTTAGTAACAAATCTCTGCGATGATCCTGATGTTAAAGGTATTCGAATCGATATTTTTGCTTATTCTGTATGTCAACTAAACTGGCAAATTTTTTAATTGTTCATAGTGTCTCATTTGGGCAGGAAGATTTCGTACAAACCTCTATTTTGTTACAGTCTCACGCACGTACGATTTGAAAGTCATCATCAAAAATTTACTTGAGAGGAGTCAACTGCATGGTATCGATAGTGATGAAGATGTAATCTCAGAAAGAAACATCAGAAGAAGATTACATAGGGGGAATCATGTGCATGATTTTGAAAGTGATGAAGATGCAATCCAGCAGTGGCGGAACTTTTTGGGTCAAAATAAACGTGAAATTCTGTTGGTACTTGATGACGTACGGTCCGTTTCCGTTATTATGGACCTCATGTTCAAGTCACCCGGATACAAGATTCTGGTCGCAACTCGGGAAACTTTTACACAATTCAATGCATATCAGTTGCCTGTTTTGAAAGATGAAGATGCCATCAATCTGTTCTGCAGCTCAGCGTTTTCAAAACGTAGTAATATTGATATACCAGATGACCTTGTTGTCAAGGTATACAAAACGATGCATTTTTATTTTTCTAGTATCCGTTATGGATATATTTATTCTTATATCTTTTAACGATTTGTGTAGTTGGGCGCGTTTTGCAAGAATAATCCACTGGCTCTTAGTGTGACTGGTGGTTTGCTAAAGGAGAAGGCTTTGGCAAAGTGGGAATTTCTGTTCAAGAAGCTAGAAGGAGCAAATAATTCGGTTCTGGATTGTCTAGAAAAGGGTTTGCAACTTTTAGATGAAGAACCTGAAATAAAGCAACGTTGCATGGACTTAGCATTATTTTCTGAAGATCAGAAGATACCTACTACAACACTTAGGTACATGTGGGAACACTTGTACAACCATGATGAGGTTACTGCTAACATTTTCGCTGAGCTTTCTTCTAGAAAACTTGCAACTTTGTTGCCAACAAGGTACTATACTTCCTAGATTTGTTATAAACTCTCATGCCGCCTTATGTCTAACAACTATATATGGTAGACATTTGTCTTACATGATTTAAAACACCATCTTAAAAGATTCATTTGGTCCTAAACATTGCATTTGACTGTAGGAAAAATTTACCGGACATTTCCAACCTTTGGAAGGAAAATTTTGTAACGCAACATAACATAATGAGGGAGTTAGGTATTCGTTTAAGCAGCCAAAAGCCAATAGAACACAGAGAAAGGTTAATCATAAATACAGATGGCAAAGATCTCCCTGAGTTGCCACAAACTGTCAACGCCCGTATATTGTCAATTTCCACAGGTTTGTTAGATTCATTTCACGGTTGTTTTTTGGAAATTGATATATATTAAAAACGTGGTCTTATATCTTTTTATTCTATTAGGTGTGACGGCAGATGCAAGATTACTTTCAACATGGAACAAGATTCAATTCCCTAGATTGGAAGTTTTAGTACTGAATTCCATGTCAAAGATTTATTCCTTCCCAAAAGCTATGCAGAACCAAAATTAAAGGTTTTATCCATCACAAACAATGGATATGACTTTTCAGAGATTCAAAACTTCCCTGCAGCACAATGTTTATCCGGTGTAACTAGAATTACGTGTTTCAATACCTTCAATTAGTACATCAATACTAATGTTGGAGAAATTGTCCATGATCATGTGCAAAATCGACAATGGTTTCAACAAAGGAATCCCCAACAAGTTGAAAAGCCTTTTGGAGATCAAATTTGAATATTGTGATGATTTAATTACATATCCTGCATCTTTATGCAACTTAGATCGCCTGGAAAAACTCTGCATCAATAACTGCCACGAGCTGACTTCACTCTCTGGAGAATTGCCAAACTTATTAAATTTGAAATATTTGCAGCTTGTGTCATGCCCAAAGCTCACAACATTACCTATATCCTTTAGAAATCTTGAAAACTTAGAAATCCTTGATCTATCCTACTGTTTAAGACTGTACAAGCTGCCAATGTATATAAGTGAGTTGGGTTGTCTACAAACGGTTGATTTGAGGGGTTGCACGGGTCTGCCTGAGCTGCCATCAGTCAAGGATTTTGGCAAAGTGAAAGTGATTTGTGATGAAGAAACCTCTCCTACGGAGTGATTTTGAGGATGTGAAAGTAGAAGTGGTGGGAGATGATCCGCTTAGTACCTTTTCAGGATCATCCTAAGAGGATGTATGAATGCTGAATCACATTTCCAACTTAGTCATGTTTCTTTTCTTGCATATTTACTAATCCTTAAAGGTATGTTTCGTTACTGGACTGTGTATTTCTATTAGTCTTTCCATTTAAAATGCTTGTGAACCATTGATCATTTGCAAGATGTTTCCATTGCTTTATATGCTGACTTTATGCGGATAGTCGAATTGTGACAGGTTAATCTATGTTGATGTATCAATCTTCTAATTTTTTAAAATTTCACAGTTTATTATAGAATTAACTGATTTTTCACTATCTCCTAGTAGCTAAGGGTGTGAACTTTTACGCGACACAAAAGTAATACAAAAATCGCGGGTTTGGTTTTATTCCAAACATGTTAAGATAAGTTTCGGGTAAATCCCTTAACACGTTTAGCTAAATAGGTCATAACTCATAAGGTTGACCTGTTAATGGTTTACTTAAATTTCTTTTTAAATATGCTTATCTAATAAAAACTTTAGCTATTTGTGTATTTTCTGTGCCAAATTTAACGGTTTATAAATATTTGACATATTTCTGTGCCATAATTTAACAATTTATAAATATTTGACATATTTTAAACATATTTGCTTCAATATAATACGTAAATTTAGGGGGTGTTGGGATCGAGTTTGGAAATGACTTATTAGCTTTTTAAAAAAACTAATAAGTCAATAAGTCATTCCCAAACTCAGTCCCAAACACCCTCTTTGATTAATAAAGTATTGCTTTGCAAAAAAGTTAAAAAAAAAGAGGTGTTCATATCAAATGCGAATACAGAGGAATACAAGTGTCGTGTTCGGATTCATGGAAAATTTCGAATTTATATCAGGTTTGATCCGCCAACCCATTATGAATCTATCCCCACAATTTATTTTTCCTAATGCTATGTCGATTTCTCAAATTGGTGTTTTCACCCTTTCCCAACCATTATTGATCTCCCCTTTAAACCCTAATTTCAAACCCATCTTAACTTTGCTTCCTAACATTTGTATATTTTCTACGATCATTTGTTTATTTTATTTAAATGATGGCTATAGAGTGATCTTTTTTCCATATATTTTAATAAAGAGACATGAATATGGATACGCTATAATTGCTCATATGTTGGTGCTCTGGACATAACTAGAATTGAACTGCTATGGAGATGCATATGCAAATTGAATATACATAGATGATATCTAAAATGTAAGACCTTGTAGATAATTAAGTTTCTTAAGTTATAAGAGAATAATCTGAATCTTAAAGATGGAATCTTTATGCATCTAAGAGCCACTAAAGTGCCTTCGGACGGAAGGTGGAGGTCGGGTTCCACGCATCTGGGAGAGCTAAGGGACTGGCGGCGGTCGAGTAGTCGACCTTGGCGACAGCGCCCGGTGTCACGGTGATTGGCACCAATGGCGAAGCTTGAGATGTTATACGGGGGGTCGAAAACGTATATACCAAAAAATTTATATACAAAAGCTACCTATATAACACTACTGAGCGAAAAGTTCAGGGGTCCTGCCCTGCGCCCCTTCTAACCTTCGCCCTTGGTTGGCACGTCGCTCCTTGCCGTTCAAAAAAGAAAAAAAAAGAACCCAGTATAAAAGAAATAGAAACTTATTTTCATAATTAATCTTATTGTTAATAAAGATTCATCTTAAGCCCCTTTTAATAAGTATTACCATTATAGCACATAATAACTAACGCGTACTTTAGCATGAGGTTTGTTGTTTTTTAATTCAACAATTTAATTATTACTTAAAAATTGGGATGTTGTATACTTTCGAAAAATAGGGAAAAAACATCATTAAACAAACCTATTGAGTAACAAAAAGTATACATTGCATACTACAAAATCTCCACCAAAATCGGATTTTACATGTATATGAGTGATGGAAAAACACAAATGGATTTTGTTTATACATTAGTAAGATCACTTACGGGGTATGATAAATTATGTGCAAATACTTTATAGTTTATAGGTGTTAAGCGGCTCTTGGAGTTCCTCCAAACACTTCAGTAGGAAATTTAAAACAATACATCCCAATGAAGTGTTCAGAGAAACTCTGAGGGACACTTGACTTTGTTTAACGTGTTTGATGAATAATCACGCCATAGTTACAAGTATATATAGAAAAAAACATTCCAAGGAAGCATTAGTTCAATAGTTATGTGCATTGCAAGGTTGAACATGGTTGGCATTCTGGCTACTATAGTTAAATAGTATTTTAAAGTTATGTAAAGAGTTCAAATAGATTCTAAAAGTAAGAAATCTTGGTAAGGACCATACATATGATGAGTACTTATATTCTCATTTCATCACCCATCCCTTATATATGACTAGGTTCAAGCTATGACTTCGTACATATTGTCCTAGGATTCCATACGCACGGGTCGAGACATACAACATTTATCATCACTTTAAACTCGCTCATGATCATCAATGTTTACACTTCTTTAGGAATATTATAGGACACATGACCATAATATGAATCTGTTTAACTGAAATAGATTAATATGTTGGATATTTTAGTGTAATTTGAGATTTGTGTGACGTTCAAATAAGAGTGCACGCTTATTTGAATGTCATCGGGACTAACGGAGAATCCAAGGGGACAGCGCCCCTGGGAGCAGGGTCCAAGGGGCGGCAGCCCCTGGCGGGGTGCCCTGGGGGTGCCCTGGCTGGGTCGAGCCGCATTAGAAATTTGAATTTCGGGCAAAAGTCATTTATCAAAAATGCATCAGAAATTGAATTTCGGGCTAAATATGCACTTTTGGAAACTTAATGGAATAAAGGTGGTTTGTGCAAAATAAAAACTGCCTGCAGTTTGTGAAAACTGCATATACGCTCCCAATGAAAACTGCCAAAATAATCGAAATTTGATTATTGACTCTCAAAATAAAAATTGCCATACAAAAATCTAGAATTTTTCTGATTTTATCCGATCAAAGATTGGTAGCCACTCCAATTGTTTGATCTGATAGTGATTACACGACTTCAGATTTATCCAAGCAATTTCGAAGTTTTCCAACAAAATTATATCTTTGAAGAAAGAAAAAATAATTTAGAATGGGAATAAATATACATTTATATACCGTTTTGATTTACTAATGACATTTTTGTAAAGTTTAGATATATGATTAATAGCCATTTTTTGTTGCACAGACAGGCTTGAGCCCAAAAAAAAGCCTAAAGCCCAGCTTGGTAAAAACTTGATTCTGTCCGGTCCTACGGGCTACGCATATGGACAAAGTTAGCAATCTTAGATCAATTCTTCTAATTATAATGGACTAGAGATGGGCATAAAAACCGGTTCCGAACCTGAACCGGTAGAACCGAACTGGAACCGGTTCCAGTTCCTACCCGACATTAAGTAGAACCGGTTCCGGGTTCAAAATACCCGTTGGTTCCAACCCGGTTCCACAATTTTACCATTTGAATCGGGTCGTACCCGGTTCCTACCCGTACCCGGTTTCTCTAGTACCCGGTTCCACCAGTACCCGAGATACCCGCACCTAAGAGAAACTCATCGGAAAGTGTTGCACCTGCCGCTAGTAAACGATCAAAGAAATAAAATCTTACTGGAACCGGTTCTGAGAATTTTTTATTATTTTTTGTAACCGGTTAATTTTTTTTATATATTGTAACCAAATTAATTTATTTTTTAATTTTAACCGATTACTGTTACTATTTTTATTTATCAATGTAACTAATAATAAAAATCAAACATAACAAACACAATAAAAAGAAACATTACACAAACTTTATTAAAACATCAAACCAAACGGGTTACATCAAACATTTGAAGAACCGGTGCCGGACCTTCTCCCGTCTCATTTTTCTTTGCCTTCGTCACTGGCAATGCCGCTCAGTGTGTTTCTTAAGGGTTGAGTTGGCTGCGACCTTCATAAATTTTCACAATCTTTGCATCTAGCCATCTCGTGGCTGTCGGACATTAAACAGAGATCAAAATTCTTTCATATAGCTGGGTTTCTTTTCGTCTCTAAGACCGTAACAACTTCGTCGTTGCATGCCATAGGTATTTTGCAAGAAGTAAGAAGTTGATTGATTTTGTAAGTTGATGATGGTGAGTGTTAAGTTTAGAAATTGTAAGTAGGAAGGGGTTTATATACAAAAAAAACCGATTTCTTAATCAGGAACCGGTTTCCAACGGTAACATTTATCAGGAACCGGTTCTGAACAGTAAATGGCAGGTTTGACTGTCTAGGACCCGGTTCCCAATAGTAAAATGGCAGTTTTGACTGTCAGGAACCGGTTCTGAACAGTAAATGACAGGTTTGACTGTCAGGAACCGGTTCCCAACACTATCAGAAACCGGTTCCGCATCATACCCGGTTCCACACCATACCCGGTTCCATAATACCCGTACCCGGTTCTACACGGTTCCATATTCTTGGGTGTGAACCCGGGTAGGAACTGGACCCGGTTCCACACCATACCCGGTTCCAATGACATTCAAGCAGAACCGGGTCCGGGTTGGAACCGATTCCGGGTAATAATAAAACCCGATTATGCCCATCTCTATAATGGACAAAGTTAGCAATCTTTAGATCAATTCTTCTAATTCTTCTAATTATAATGTAGACATCTCTTGAATTTACACACATGCATGTAGAGGTGCACAAACCACTTAATTTTAATAACTGGTTCGGTTAACCGGTTAATGGTTTAACCGGTTGTTTTTTAAACTGCTCCACATAATTACTTTAACCGGTTCGATTAAGTAACCAGTTATTTTCGGTTATTAACCTGTAATTTTGTAATTTGCCTTCTTTTTTCAATTTTCTTTTGATATCGGTTAAAAACCGATTAATAACCGGTTCCTATACTAAATCTTATAACCGGTTACTAACCTACGGTTAAAAATGACCATTAATCGGTTATTAACTGGTTATGGTTAATTAACCGGTTATTTTGTGACCTCTACATGCATGTGATTAGTTCCAAGTTCAAAAACACAATTTTCACTAGATCATAAGTGTTAACACAGTTATATCAAAAACCATCTAAGTCCTTCCCCAGTCGAAGGTTGTGTTGTACCTAACCCCTCCATAGCCTCCTATGGCGGCTCCCCACACTGTCCCGAGGGGCGCTATACCACTTGAACCTGGTTGCCACCCGAAAATTGTAACGGGTGAACACATTTGCCTCGCTCACACACATATCTATACATACATATATATAACCCCATATCTGCATAATTCCCCTACAACCCCCACATTTCACTTTTTTTTGCCATTTGTCATATAACCCCCCATAAAAGGGGTATTGGTGTTACCACTGCACATGACCTAACAACATTTAGAAACTTTTCAAACACTAGGTATCGACCACCAATTCATTGTTTTGACATATTAATGTCTTTTTAGATAGGCTAACTAACCTGGGAAACAAACCAAACAATCACATCAAAGGAGTGGATTTGTCAACCATTACAAGAAAGTTTAACTTTGCTACAATGCTTGAACACCACAAATAAGAAATCAAAATATGGAATCATAAAAAGATTCGTAACTATCACCATGACCCCCAAAAATCTCTTCATTTCGAGCTCTCCAAATAAATAACCACGATGTGAAAAATGGCTTCAACAATGATCTTTTTTTGGTTTAGAAAAGAAATAGTTGTGCCTAACCAACAGATAAGCCAATGAGGACATATGGAAACCGAAATATTTATATCGAGCCGACGACTGATACCATCCCATTTTTTAGATGCAACAAAACAATCTCCAAAAAGATGATTTGAATCTTCGACCGTAATAGAGCAAAAAGGGCACATAATAGTCTGGATATCAAATCTTTTCCTACTTAAATTCAATCGAGTAGGAAGTGATCAAGTAATCTTCACACATGAATATAAACCTTCTTCAAAATTCGTAGCACGTAACCCATCCGAAAGATAAGCATGATCAATATACTTTCGAATTTAGTTGACAGAAAACTCATCTTCCAAATCCAAATCTCACACCCATTTATCCTCAATCCTCTGAATCACCCAAATTAATGTTAGCCAAAGCCCCCTTTAAATCACTGAGTTGACATTTTAATGTTATATCATTTTCTACATTAAATGCCTGTATGGACAATATTACTAAGGTTTTCATTCAAGAATATTCATTAGTGATGTCATTTATAAAGTTTGAAACCCCCCACTTTGCCCAAAATGCTTGAAAAAAAAACTTCCAATTTGTCATGCCTAAACAAAATCAAACTCTCAAGGCACGTTAAAATCATATACTATATATATTCCTAGTAGTTTGCCAAAGCTAAGAGATACCATAATTTGATCCCAAATCCAACTTTTACTAGATGGATGATAAAACCCAATTATAAATCAAGAACTAGTTAGAATGTAAAAATTTACTTACCAAATGAGATATTAATCATCAAATTTATATAAATTATAAATTCATTTAGGCATGCGAGTCTAGTTAACTTTGGTACATGAAGCTTGGGATCAAAGTGGTTTAAGTTTGACTTGATTCGAACTTTTAGCTAACCCATCTCGAGTAGTTTACTAGTAACCCGGCTCGTTTATACTCTAAATGATTAGAATACATGGCAGTGGCGGATCTAGAAAACAATTTCAGGGGTAACGTTCAAAAAAAAAATTTACCGTACTTTCATACAATATAACAATAAAAAAAAAAATACACTGATGATAGACGAAACAAAAAAAAATTATACCGTACATTCACACTTTCAAAATACTTTTTTTGGACCCATATCATAATTCTCTTGCATATCATTGTTAGCAATATCTGGACTTGGAGTTGGACCAATATCGTTATTTTCTGAGGCTTTTCTTCTAAACAAATTGCTAATAAGAGGTTGTTCGAGTATGACAACCCAAGGTCCAACTGTCTGAGGATGAGGCTTTGTGTGAGGCTGGCGAGACGACGGGTTTACTTCAAAGAACTATTGTCGCTTTGCTCGTGTTTGGCTCGTTTGCAAACCGAACCGAGCTGAAAATCGAACGAGCATATTTCGATCATTTTCCTGGCAAATGGCGAATGAGCGATGAGCGGAGAGCGATATGGACTACCCTAGTTGTGGACCTATGGTATCCGCTCAAAACAAAACCAACGGGTAAAAGAGCTACAACCCACAACCCACATGTGACACTCCCACAAGTAGGCTTTGGGTTTTTAATAGATATTTGGGCTTTAGCCTTTTAATTAAAGTAGGCTTTTAACTTTAAGGTTTTAACTAATTATTGGGTTTTTCACCATTAATTAATTAATGTTGGACTTTTATTAAAAGCCCAAAAAATATTTGAGATGTAACCTATAATAATTTCAGACGTAACGTAAATTGTTTCATAGGTAAGGTAATCCATAAAACGTAATAGAACTTTTTTTTTATTCGGTGTAAAAGTTGAGGGGTAGCGGACTACAAGCCATGTCCGTCGTAAATACATGGACCCATCTCTAAGGGGGGTAGAGGCGTCCATCACTCACCATCCACTCATCACTCACAACATCCAATCATGTTCCGCCACTTCATTGAGTTTCATTCCATCACTAGTGATGGATTTTAGTGGGAATGTCCATCAGTCACCACACCCAACAATTTCCCTCACAACCAACAATTTCCCTCAAATCAACAACCGTGATAGTGGCCATGCATTTTCTACTTCACGCGTGATGGTGGTGACTGGCGATGGTGTAGAACACGTCACCATTTGTTGTCGACCATCCATCACGGGGCGCCCCGTCCAACCTAACTCTACTAAAAAGATTAAATAAAACTAGGTTCCATAAAAAAGAAAAGATTTGCAAACCCAATCATAAATCCAATGAAATTTTATGCCTATAAATCATAATATACATAAATACATATGATAATCTTTTTTTTCCTAACATGTAGAGGTTTTTTTTTAAATGTTACTATTATGATACTAAATGAATGATATTGTTTTTCTTTTGTAACGGCAATAATATGCCAAAACAAAACATCGCAGCTTTATTGATAACACGAAAATCTTGTACTTTTGGTGAGGCAAAAAGTATGAGGATCCAAGCAGCTTCTTTAGCTGATACCATGTGCCTAAAAACTTGTACACTGGAATAGTAAAAAACAAAAGTGGGATTCTTAATTGGAAATCTATACATACAACCTTTGACTACAATATATATTAGAATAACCACAACATTTCTTTTAAAAAGGAAGTTAATTAACCTAACCATAGTTATAAACAATTGGATTTGATTCAACATGTGAAATTTATGATCATTATGTATACAAGCTGGCGTGTTAAGAATTTAATATGATTATTTTTTTAGTAGAGTAAAATGTCAAAAAGTTTCCTGAGTTTTAGGCCACTTTTGCTACTTTAGTCAAAAAATGAAACGTTTGCATTTGGGTCTTTGAGGTATTTTTGTTGTCATTTACATCAAATGGCAAGCTGAGTTAGAATTTTCCGTTAACCACTCTTATTTTTCGGCTTCCTCATTTAAATGAAGGGTATAATCGTTATTTCATGCCATAATATATTTAAATTAAATGAAGAAAACGACAAAAAATGGGAGAAGTTAACAGAAAATTCTAACTCAGTTTGCCAATTGGTGAAAATGACAACAAAAATGAAACCTCGGGGACCCATATACAAAAAGTTTCGTTTTTGGACTGAAGTGGCCTAAACTTAAGTACCATTTTGGCATTTTACTCTTTTTAATATATGTAAGTGCGTTTTTAATAAACTTCAACTTTTATATTATTTTGAAAATTACTAATACATATTGAACCTCTTCATACTGAAAATATGAAAAGCAGAACTAGTTAAATGTATACTAAATGCATCTTTAATAACTTCTTAATTAAATGTATATTTTCTTTCGATGTAGTGAGTTATCTGGTAGCTGAAATTGTGATTTTGATCTGAAATTAATGTTAATGATTTAAAACAAAAGGAGCACATAACTATTGCAGATGTCATATCACTCGACATTAAAATAATGATTTCAAACATTTAACTTAGATTAATAAGCACTAGTGCCATGTGATATATGTAATATGTCTTCATATACATTAAATTTTTTCAAAATTTACTTAGTGTCAAAGGATAGCAAGGGCAACCCCTTGTCTCAAGCTATATCCATCCCTGGCTGGAACGAGATTTATAACCTATTACAAACCAGAAAGCGTAAATTGAAATTTTGAAATTAAAATATAAAAAAGTATACAACTAATAAAAGTAACGGAAAGATATCGGTATGTAAAACATCTATAAAACATCTATAGAACTCTACATGTAAAGATATATAGATGTATCTAGTCGTGAGTTTATATATTTAAATGAGTTGACTTAAAGTCCACGATGATAATTGTCTTGTATGAGCATTGTATCATCCGCACCCTTTTTCATTCCAAACGAACTCAAAATCCGTTGGATCTTGGTTTCTGTTATCTCAAAGTGTAGTTTGCACGCCATAGCCCCTCGCAACTGCAAGCTCATAGTTGCCGGGAACAAATCGAGATCAAAGGGTATTATTATTTGTGCTATATTGAATTTTGTTTTTTGCAAAACATCTTAATTATCGATCGGAGCTAATGTTATGCTATGCGGTTCTGTTTTGCTAAAACCACAATTAATCCCTTTTTTTTCTTTTCTTTGCCTGTGGCTTTGTAGCCTAGTGGCATCTTGAGGGTGGGATAAGACTTTGGTACCAATAGGTCCAGGGTTCGATTCCCACAAAGAGGATTTTCTCATATTTATTGGGTTTCCTCCTGAATTGGTGTATACGCATTATGCCTAAGTGGAGATACCTTTTATGTTAGGACAATTGAACATAAAAAGACATATCATTTATCTTTAAGGAAATCAAGATACTAATCTGGGTGAGTTGTATCTTTGTAGCCAAAGTGAGAAATAAGTAATCTTAATAGCACACTATACACGACAACCACTTATGTTGTATCCATTTAATGCCCACATATCAGAATATATTCCAATAATATTGGCTTAAAGTTTTTTACTTGTGTATTACAATAGGATATATTTTTTAACAGTAAAGTGATAGTATTCAACACCCCCCCCCCCCCCCCCTCAATCTCTCTTTATATATACATATATAGAGAAAGAGTGTGTGAAAATGGTGTGGAAATAAGATATAGAGGGGTGGTCATAAGATGACCCTATAAGATATACGACTTCGTATATATGACAATCTACGAAACAATCAAAAGACACAGATGTATCATATTTTTATCAAACATTTGCTATTGAAGGACTTCAATTGAGAATCATAAAATTGTATTTTATGGAATTAATATTAGTAAAACAAACTCATATTGTTTGAAAGGTTGCTTATTGAGGGTGGTGCTTCAGACATGGAAGTCATTGAAATAATATTTTAGGATTTTTCAAATCGTGAGATCTATAGATATTGATAGTTTAATTTTAATGTTTAAATCAACTACTCATATAGTATGGTGTGACAAAAAATTCTTAAATTATAAACTATGATCATGTTAAAATATGAACGATAGATAATTTAATTTCACATTTATAGAGGATGATACACAATTACTTAGAATATCACATGGTTGTTATCCTCATTTAAAATTAAATTCAAGTCTGATAAATTGTAGTTTAATTACTTAGGTGAGCAATCAATTTGCAAGTAGGTCCATATTAAACCTCAATTTAACCAAATCTTAGAGGTTTACACAATTTCCCATGATAGTGACAATATGCGCCTCTTGGGGGACCACTTAATAATTTACTAATTTAAACTAGTACTACTATTACTATACCACAATTTTTTAATTTGCATGAGGTTCTAAATATAGTAGGTGTTTACAATCTTTATGATTATCCGGTATATTGTTATTATTGTTTTTTTAACGATCAACAAATAAAGTCAGACTATTTGGTAACCCAATAGTAAAAAACGATCCCACGTATTATTTAGGGAGTTATGCTCTCCATACTAGACATTGTTCCTTACAAGCAAACATATGTCTTTTTTAGTCTTGAGCTTAAAAATTATAGGCCCTGTTGATGCACCTTAATTTGTGCCAAACGTTATTGTCGGGTTTGTCCGTATCTAGCATTCTCTAGCTTACATTTGATCTATAACACACAAAGAACATGTTAGAAGATGACTCGGAAGTGGAGCTACTGGAACGCCATCTGAAGCTCAAGTTAGTAATCTATGCGAGATAAACATGTGTGTAACAGACTTTAAAATATACTAGCAGGAACCCACGCGTACGGTTTTTGACTGTGGCATTTGGTCAATCGCCTCGATGGCTTGTTGATAGCAAGTATAACATGATACACTTTCATCGTTTTAAAATAGGCTAGTAGGGATGGCTATGGGCCAGGTATGGGACGGGTTTAGGTAATCCCAACCTCAAACCCGGTTAGATAAGCTTGTCCTAAACCCGTCGGGTTTCTAGCGGATAAATAGCCATCAGGTATCGGGTATGCCCGCGGGTTTCGGGTAAGCCCGTTAATTAAAACAGCTTACCCGTTGGGTATACTGAACCCAAAACCCATTAAGTATCTATCGGATAACTACTAACCGGTTACATTCATATTGTCACTACAAAAATATATATCAAATAACTACGACGCATACGGAATAGAATACCTATATGTGTAAAAAATTGATGTATCATATATATACATATACAATAATATAAAAAAAACCTCATTTCTATTTCTTTGTAAACGATCTTAGTATTTGTTATTCTATTCTAAATTTTAGGTGATCATCATTTATCTCAATTTGAAAACGATAATCTATTAAATCAACCATATTGTTATGCGTAAACAATTTTGTTGTTCTGTTCCAAAACTTCAGGTTGTCATTTACATCTTAATTCCAAAAAAAAAAAAAAAAAAAAACAAGAATCTATTAAATCAACCATGACCAACACAGTTGATGCAAATATATAGAGTATATATTCATTTAAAAAGTTATTATACAAATATATTTCAATTCTTGGCGTGAAAATTTAGAGTATATATTAAACATTTTAGTTCCAAACTACAATTTAAATTATTGAATATGATATTGTTTTAAATTGTACCAGCAATCCACCACCAAGAAGTAGTTGTTCGCACTTCTTTTCGTTTTAAGATAATTAAGGTGTAACAATGGCTTCTCAAGTAAACGATAATTTTTTTATGATTTTCACATATAATTTGAATATCTTATATTAGTTGAGCATTATACACGTGTATTTGTTATAAAAATATATGACGTAAATAACTATGTATTTTATATTATATGTATATAATATTTTCTTTTACAATAATATAATTTTCGTATTGGCTTCATGGCCCTAACTTTCGTATCTATTATAAAAGAAGGATTTTTTAATGGGTTAAAACTTAACAAGTTTTAAATTGATATTTTTGGAAATGGAGGTATGAAAAGTAAAAGTGAAGGTGCATTTAGCCCACTCCTTCTGTAATTGGAAGTCCGATAATCGCATCGATGTGACCTAAGCATGTTCTGTAGATGTAAACTTCCAAGTCCCAAGTTTGCTCCTATGTTGTAGTTAAGGGAACATATTTATTCACTTGCTTGTGTATTTGATTAATAATTAATTGGTACGATCTAATTTTATTTGATAGCCATGTTAACTATTTGTTAGGTAAAAAAAATATTTGTATATGTGCATACCCCTATATTATGTTTGTGTGAATGAAGTGAAGACAACCCGAGAGATGAAGATTTGAGTTATGTTTTCATCCCCAAAGAGGGTCATCAAATAAAATGAAAAGATTTATGAATCATATTCTTGTTCTGAATAGGGTTGTAAATAAACCGAACGTTCAGCGAACAGTTTGGCGGAAAGTTCGTTTACGTTCGTTAACGAATGAACATGAACAAGAAATTTCGTTCGATTAGTTAAATGAACGAACACGAACAGAGGTCTCGTTCGTTCAATTGTGTTCATGAATGATCGATAACGTGTTCATGAACATTTGTTCTTGTTCGTTTATTTATGTTGTTCATTAACGATTTTTGTACATTTATTTATTTTATCTAAACTTTTCATATTCTTATTTATTTTATTATCCTAACAAATAGAATATGAGACCTCATTTACACCGTGTTTATTCATGGTTCCCTCTTTCTTCTCATTATTCACACCAATGAATACTATCGACCTCTTTTAAACGATTAGGGCTTTACCAAAAATAAAGTTCCAGCACTCCCCCTCCCCCCGCCATCGACCTCTAGCCTCTGCCGATTTAGTTAGCGTTTGTTTGTGTTCGTGACCACGTTCATTTACTAACATGACGTCTCGTTCAGAAAATGTTCATGAACCATTCACGAATATTATTTCTAGAACGAACGAACACGAATAAGGCCTTGTTCGTGTTCATTTGGTTCGTTTACAACCCTAGTTCTGAATATACCTAATGTATTTCATAAGTTTTTGTTATTATTATAATTATAATTTAATTTAAACTTCACATTTTATTTAATATCTCAATATAACTAATAACTCAACTTCATTGATTTTTAATCTTACTACATTAATTAATAATCCAACATTGTCACACCCCGATTTCCACGTGTAACCCGGTGGACCTAGTGGAGATTATCGTGACGTACATTGATATCATCATAACCAAACAACATAGAATAGCACAACGGAAGTCTTGGATTAAAATATCATTACAAACCGAAATATTCAAAGTTCAAAATATAGTAACAATGGTTTGCAACGAAGATCCACAGACGGATCAAAATATATACAAAGATGATTAACAAACTTGGCACATCTAAGGACTTGCAAGATCCTCTATGTTGCTACTGAGCAGCTTCTAGCATATTTACATATTTGTACCTGTAGTTTAATTATTTTGAAAATACGTCAGTTTTTACTGGTAAATACAATCAACCGACACATTTTGAAAACATTTCAAAATCATCTTATGTACACATTGGTACATTTGTTGAATATTTAACTTGGGACAAACTATATCTAATGTTATCAGTTTTACATAACCTGACGTACATACGGGGACCGGAAACTATGCCGATGCGTGATTAACCGACACACCACCTATTCCCTTATTGGGAAAACCCACATTGGGTTGTAAATTATAATTTATTTGTCACACCCCGACCCGCAGCGGAAAAAGGTGATCGGGGCATGATTGGGTTTTCATCAAAGCTCATGACATTTATTACAATGTTTCATATTTATTATTACAATTTAAAGGAGTTCATACAATCAAATCATACAAGTACAACATGTTCTATACATCTTTCTAGACTTCATTATTTTTCTTATAAGTCACTTTCCTATGTGTTCCTTGCTTCATCCTGTCCACCTGTATCATGTGTAAAAATGGTTTTTGGATCAACAAAAAGTTGGCGAGTGAATCCTATGAAAACATTTAAACGTGTTTATTGAATTGATTATAAAATAAAGTGCATATTCATATTTGAGTAAATATAGATGTAAATTTATTCACAAAACACATAATATTAAATATTGCACACACATACAACAGTTGATTGTTTTGAGGCACGCGTTGTTCAACTCGTCTCCCACGAGGAACTGATGGGCCTAATGAATGAGTTTTGAGGCACGCGTTGTTCTACGAACTGATGGGCCTAATGAATGAGTTTTAAGGCACGCGTTGTTCAACTCGTCTCCCACGAGGAACTGATGGGCCTAACAAATAATTTGCATACAACTTGACAATATGTAATACATAACAACAAACAATATTTACATTCTAAGTTTAGATCATAATATGGTATAGCACGAGTTTGAATAAGCGAATTAGTTTAAGCGACACATGATACACCAAAAAACATGAATAAAAAGGGGAATTTGTAAGAATTCACTCACAGTGGGTGCGTTTCTTGGATTGATGATGAATGCGCACGAATTCGGATTTAATCGGCAAGGGAACTAACCTAAATAATAACATAATAGTTCGATAAATGAATAAACTTTTATTTGCGATTAATATTTTTAATTAGTGTTCTTAATGGGATTGTTAGGTTTATTTTTTTATGAGTTCAAGGAAGTTTTCTAACTTTAAAAATATTATTTTTAATTGATTTTTTAATAAAATAAATAAATAAAAGAAAATAAAATTTTTTGACTTTTTGACCAGTTGACCGTTGACCGTTTGACTGTTGACCGGTTCGGTCGTGTATTTGTTTGCACTGAGTGAGGTTCGAACTTGTGACCTCTCGTACGCGTGCACGCAGCTCTACCAACTGAGCTACGTGTCTAACCCGAAATATTTCTGTTTTTAATTATACTTATATACAAATTAGTTAAATTCATTTATGTCCTTATTTAAAAACTTGATAATTGCCAGAACCGGTGCGGGAGTCTGGACTCGAACCCGCGACATGCTTAATGCTTCTGCACACAGTTCACCACTGGACTGTGTGTCTAACTTGGTTATTATTCCGGTTTTTTTTATACTTAAATACTATTTAGATTTATCCAGAAATCATTTACTTAAAAAGAATTTTAATTATATCAAACCGGTGCACATAACAGGACTCGAACCCGGGACCTGTTGTTTAACGTTGCACACAGTCCACCGCTGGACTGTGTGTCTAACCTGGTTAGAATACTAGTTTTTATTATACTTAATATCTTACAGCGAGTTGATCCGGTTCGGTTTAAAAAGAACATTTTTATTTCAGAGAGTAAGGTTGTGTCAAGGATCGAACTCGAGACGTGTGTTAATTGTTTGCACACAGTCCACCGCTGGACTGTGTGTCTAACCCGATTTATATTACATATATACACAATCCAAAACTTCATCTTCTTCGTAAACATTACCCAGAAACCAAAAATCCGTCTGTTATCTTTATCTAATCGATTCTGATTATTGGTTTATGAATTAACGGAATTATATGTGAATGTAAAAAGGTTTTAAGGTTCATACCCCTAGAGAACAGCACTTTGACGATTCCAGTGACCAACTCCGGCGAGTTCCAATTTTTTCCGGCGAAGCTTGACTTGCGACAGGGGCTTTACAGGGAGTTGAGGTGAGTGTGGGTGACTTCTGTCGAAGCTCTAACAGTCCTATTTTTAGAGTAAGGCATAGTGATGAAATGGGTTCGGTTTCCGGCGAATTGCAGAAAAGTTCCGGCGAGTTGTTCTTGCTGATTAGGGACTTGTAGAGAGGTTAGCGAGTGTGTTGAGAGTTGATTCGAGTGAATGAGCGAGTTGGGTTTTCCTGACTGAAAGTATTTTTAAGTATATGTGATTTCAAGTTTTCGGTTATGAAATTCACGGTTCATGAATGAAATTGAATTGCGTTTTCGGTTATAACCGACGTTTATCATTAATTACACACGTTTAATCATAAAGAAAAACGTTAATTGCTTGTGTCTTCGACAGTTACTGGTTTTGTAATATTACAGGTTGGCGTTTGTTTCAATATAAAACTTAATTGATTTCAGTTATTTCACAAAGAGTGTCGGTAGCCTGGTGGTGCGTTGTGTGTTTGTTTGAGCGGGAGACCCGGGTTCGAAACCCGGCGTCTCTATTTAATTTTTATCTCTTTATTTATGATAGAATATTAATTATAGTTTTTAAATTCTAATATATTTATTAATTATGTTTTGTTTAAAATTAAAATAATCAATATATACGCGACGAAAATTTTGACTGACTATTCGGTTAATAAACGAAGCGGGTTTTGGAAAACCCGTTTTTTTATGGATGTTACACTATCCCCTACTTTTAGAAATTTCGTCCCGAAATTTAAGTAGTGGCATGTTTGTCTCAAAAGGATGGTGTTTTAATTTGACAATTACATACTTAGAAGGGAGTAAGAGTTTAAATTTTGTTTAAGGCGGTAACGTTCCTTGTAAGGGTTGAGTACCCTGCTACAGGAATCGCTTTTTGATGCCTACGATAAAGAATATTGATAAACAGAGTTGATTCACTAAGTATGATCTCATGCACAAGAGTTTGATACGTTTGGAAAGATAAGGTTATATCCTAAAACAAAACTTCTACTACTAAAACCTACATGGAACTTCTCATAACCGCCTGACAATGCCTCTGATCCTTTGGGAAGAATACTTATATATAGGAAGTACCAGCGGCGTATCCACCATATTCTTGTCAAATTTTCATTGGCTTTATCAGTAAGTTATGATTAGTTCTATGTGACTCTAAAACATAAACAAACACAACAACCAAAGCTTGAGTCTAAATTCTGAAAGTATACATGTTTGAATGGTGACAGTACCTCTCTCGTTTTTTATGATGGAGAGGTTAGTCTATGTAGAAGTGAGACACAGCCCAACTTCTTTAAATGATGAGACTGAGATACGTCGTGAGGTATGATGTTATGAATGTTAAATCAATGAGTATAAAACAAAACTGAAATAGTAATTCGCATAAGATTCTTGGATACAATTTCCAATTTATAATTGAGATACGTAAAAATTGAGATAACATAAAGAAAAACATAAAAACTAAGCGGTTGGAGTTGAATCTTGATTTTTGGTGAAGGAGACTAGTTGAGTGGTTCGTTTGGGCCGTCATTATCTTCAACAGGATTGGCGTTGATGTTGAAAACTCTTCCTCTTGCTGGTGGCCTAGTGGTTTGGTTTTCTTGATTTGCTTGGTTAACTGGGTTTGCTTGAGCTTGGGCGTTTATGATGTTAACCAAACGAGGGCACGTGTTTCTAAAATGGGTAGGGTCGCCACAATTAAAACAAGCTCGAACATAAGGAAACATGGGGTATTGGGGTTGTTGATATGTTTGGATCATGTTTTGAGTAGGGGGTGAGGTTTGTTTTGAGAGGTGCGGCAAGCCTTGCTCAAATGACCATAACGTCCACAATTCGCACATAGTCGACAAGGTAAGGTAGATGGATGGTGATAAAAACATGTGTTACATTGAGGGTGAGGTCCAAGGTAAGGTTTCTTATTTGGGTAAGTTGAGTTGGGTGCTACCTGAGTGATTGGGATAGCTTGGAGGGGTACGACTTGTGAGGCTGGTTGATTGCGTTGGGTGACAGCGAAAAGTTGCCCATCTCGTTTTCTCTTAGTAATGGGTTGAAGAGGGGATTCGGTTTGGGTGGAGTTTGAGGTTTCAGTTGTTGCTTTATCCTTCTTCTTCTCCTCCTTGAAGTCCTTATTTCGTATGCGGTTCTCGGTGAGCTCTGTAGCTAACTCCATTGTTGCTTCCAAAGTTGCAGGCGTGGTACTTATTACAGAGTCTTGAATTTTTGAAGGAAGACCTCGAATGTAGTGCTCGATCAAACGGTAAAGAGGAGTGAACAAGTTGGGAACCATTTGATTTAACTCGAGGAATCTCTTGTTGTATGTGGTGTGGTCGCCTTCCTTTTGTTTCAAAGAATAGAACTCATCCTCCAATTTCTTGATTTCGCTTCTTGGGCAAAACCGTCTTGTCATGATTTCCTTCAACTCTTCCCAAGTCAAAGTCATAGCATCTTCAACACCTCATTTGGCCTTCTCTGTATTCCACCATGTAAGTGCTATTCCAAGTAAACGACCGGTAGCATATCGCACTTTGCGATCATCGGGGCAATCGCAATTTAGAAAAGTGCTTTCCATTTCTTCAAACCAATGGAGGAGAGCGGTGACACCTTCAGTCCCTTCGTATTTTGGAGGGTCGCAGGATTTGAAATGCTTGAAGGTGCATTTAGTGGTAATTGGGGGAGGGTTGACAACATTTTGATCTTCTTGATTGACGGGATTAGCGGTAAGGGCTTGTTGAACTTGAACTACAATGTTGGGTATTACGGCAGCCATTTGTTGAGCGATTTGGGCAGCCATGCGCTCGCGGGCTTTTCCTGATCTCATCTTCCTACGAGCGGAATTAGAAGACATCGACAAGGAATACATATCAAGAGTATGAGTTGGACTTTTTAGGGGTCATGTGTCGTATTTAGGAATGAACATTCATAAAATAAATATAGAATATTAAATCTACTACATCCGTAGGATGTCTTGGGCTTTGCTCGTAATTGGGCCTTGCATGCCGCCATACTTCACCTTCGTAATCATGTGGGCCCCATGATTACCGGGTTTTTCATATGGTTCGCATGTGTTAGCCTGATTACGTGCACTAAAACCCGAAGAAAATCGAGAAATATGTATGTAACGTATGATATTCAGAATGTATCCGGGTGTGGACACGGTGACACCTCAAAGTGGGGTTAGTTAGAACGACGTTTGATGTGGCATGCTTTGGCCTAATAGGTCCTTCGTACTCTCATCGTTAGTCCCCAGGTAGGCAAACTGGTCCGTTATATTGGATTTATACGAATGCCAACCTAGACAGGATGTTTCGACTACCGGTACTTGTACCCTTACAGTTACTACATGCCCGTCGTAGAACTCACTTTGATGAGATTTGAAAAATGAAAAATGCGACAAAACCTTGAATAACGGAAGTATGAAGATGAATTGAATATGTGAACATTATGATGAATGTGTATCTAAGTATGTATGTTTAACTGTAAGTATAATTCACTATGTATCCCAAAATGTAATATTGTAAGTGTTTGCATGCATTTGTGTATGTAATAAATATGAAAGGAATAAATATCATGAGTTTGCATGTAACCACCTAAACAATTAAAATCTAATCAACTATAGTATAGGCTCTAAGGGTCTAATAACCTATCCTATATCCCTATAGTCAAAAGCTCTGATACCAATCTGTCACACCCCGACCCGAAGCGGAAAAAGGTGATCGGGGCATGATTGGGTTTTCATCAAAGCTCATGACATTTATTACAATGTTTCATATTTATTATTACAATTTAAAGGAGTTCATACAATCAAATCATACAGGTCCAATATGTTCTATACATCTTTCTAGACTTCATTATTTTTCTTCTAAGGCACTTTCCTATGTGTTCCTTGCTTCATCCTGTCCACCTGTATCATGTGTAAAAATTGTTTTTGTATCACCAAAAAGTTGGCGAGTGAATCCTATGAAAACATTTAAACGTGTTTATTGAATTGATTATAAAATAAAGTGCATAACCACATTTGAGTAAATATAGATGTAAATTTATTCACAAAACACATAATATTAAATATTGCACACACATACAACAGTTGATTGTTTTGAGGCACGCGTTGTTCAACTCGTCTCCCACGAGGAACTGATGGGCCTAATGAATGAGTTTTGAGGCACGCGTTGTTCTACGAACTGATGGGCCTAATGAATGAGTTTTAAGGCACGCGTTGTTCAACTCGTCTCCCACGAGGAACTGATGGGCCTAACAAATAATTTGCATACAACTTGACAATATGTAATACATAACAACAAACAATATTTACATTCTAAGTTTAGATCATAATATGGTATAGCACGAGTTTGAATAAGCGAATTAGTTTAAGCGACACATGATACACCAAAAAAACATGAATAAAAAGGGGAATTTGTAAGAATTCACTCACAGTGGGTGCGTTTCTTGGATTGATGATGAATGCGCACGAATTCGGATTTAATCGGCAAGGGAACTAACCTAAATAATAACATAATAGTTCGATAAATGAATAAACTTTTATTTGCGATTAATATTTTTAATTAGTGTTCTTAATGGGATTGTTAGGTTTATTTTTTTGTGAGTTCAAGGAAGTTTTCTAACTTTAAAAATATTATTTTTAATTGATTTTTAAATAAAATAAATAAATAAAAGAAAATAAAATTTTTTGACTTTTTGACCAGTTGACCGTTGACCGTTTGACTGTTGACCGGTTCGGTCGTGTATTTGTTTGCACTGAGTGAGGTTCGAACTTGTGACCTCTCGTACGCGTGCACGCAGCTCTACCAACTGAGCTACGTGTCTAACCCGAAATATTTCTGTTTTTAATTATACTTATATACAAATTAGTTAAATTCATTTATGTCCTTATTTAAAAACTTGATAATTGCCAGAACCGGTGCGGGAGTTTGGACTCGAACCCGCGACATGCTTAATGCTTCTGCACACAGTTCACCACTGGACTGTGTGTCTAACTTGGTTATTATTCCGGTTTTTTTTTTATACTTAAATACTATTTAGATTTATCCAGAAATCATTTACTTAAAAAGAATTTTAATTATATCAAACCGGTGCACATAACAGGACTCGAACCCGGGACCTGTTGTTTAACGTTGCACACAGTCCACCGCTGGACTGTGTGTCTAACCTGGTTAGAATACTGGTTTTTATTATACTTAATATCTTACAGCGAGTTGATCCGGTTCGGTTTAAAAAGAACATTTTTATTTCAGAGAGTAAGGTTGTGTCAGGGATCGAACTCGAGACGTGTGTTAATTGTTTGCACACAGTCCACCGCTGGACTGTGTGTCTAACCCGAGATATAACCCGATTTATATTACATATATACACAATCCAAAACTTCATCTTCTTCGTAAACATTACCCAGAAACCAAAAATCCGTCTGTTATCTTTATCTAATCGATTTTGATTATTGGTTTACGAATTAACGGAATTATATGTGAATGTAAAAAGGTTTTAAAGGTTCATAACCCTAGAGAACAGCACATAACGATTCCAGTGACCAACTCCGGCGAGTTCCAATTTTTTTCGGCGAAGCTTGACTTGCGACAGGGGCTTTACAAGGAGTTGAGGTGAGTGTGGGTGACTTCTGTCGAAGCTCTAACAGTCCTATTTTTAGAGTAAGGCATAGTGATGAAATGGGTTCGGTTTCCGGCGACTTGCAGAGAATTCCGGCGAATTGCAGAAAATTTCCGGCGAGTTGTTCTTGCTGATTAGGGACTTGTAGAGAGGTTAGCGAGTGTGTTGAGAGTTGATTCGAGTGAATGAGCGAGTTGGGTTTTCCTGACTGAAAGTATTTTTAAGTATATGTGATTTCAAGTTTTCGGTTATGAAATTCACGGTTCATGAATGAAATTGAATTGCGTTTTCGGTTATAACCGACGTTTATCATCAATTACACACGTTTAATCATAAAGAAAAACGTTAATTGCTTGTGTCTTCGACAGTTACTGGTTTTGTAATATTACAGGTTGGCGTTTGTTTCAATATAAAAGTTAATTGATTTCAGTTATTTCACAAAGAGTGTCGGTAGCCTGGTGGTGCGTTGTGTGTTTGTTTGAGCGGGAGACCCGGGTTCGAAACCCGGCGTCTCTATTTAATTTTCATCTCTTTATTTATGATAGAATATTAATTATAGTTTTTAAATTCTAATATATTTATTAATTATATTTTGTTTAAAATTAAAATAATCAATATATACGCGACGAAAATTTTGACTGACTATTCGGTTAATAAACGAAGCGGGTTTTGGAAAACCCGTTTTTTTTACGGATGTTACATTATTCCTTTATTAGGACACCCATATTGGGCATAAATCATTTATTTAAACCGTTTCGCATATGTCTGGTGTATGCCTACACCCCATGCTTAGGTCGTGGCCATTTACAATTAAATGAGTCAAGGATATCCAGGACACGGTCGCATTAACCTCCAATGTTTGGTTCAAGCAATACGAATTAAAACGGATTATTTGAATTTCCCGACACATAGGTCTTCGAATACGATACCCGACCATGTGGTAAATATTTTACCGTATCCCAAGCCGTATAGGGGAAAATAGGTTAAGAGTATTTACCTGAGCTTAGCAATCCTTTTAATATAAGAAATATAATAAGCACAACCGTATCCAATTAATTAAGCGTAGTACAATTTACCGGAAGGCCCTAGTCTGGAATGATGGTATAAATAACCAATTAGAATGCTAGCGGATCTTATTTAAGTCATTGACTTGGAATCGGCTAGAATAAAATATTAAAAACGGTACGATACGCTTGATTAAGTGATGACTGGAACAGAATGTAATTTAGACCCAACAAGTACTAAGACTTGTATAATATGGGTAAACTACTAACATTCTGGATTTGAGATAAAAAGATAAGGTTAAACCCGTTTCGGTTAAATTACATAAACTAGCCTCGTAGGCTTAACCGTACGCATATAAGCGATACCGGGTAAACAAATGAGTCATGAACGAGTTCCATATGCCAATATACCTTAAAAAAGATATTGTATTTGTAGGATATCAACTTGTATGCCAGTTATAGTTTTAAAATCAAACAATGCCTCAAAAGGGCGTTTTGGTCATTTTAGCGACGTATAAAAGGAACTTGCGTATAATATGATGTTACGATCATAATTATTCTGTGAAAATACTTTATTTATGATATAATATCAGTAAGATATCAAACATATGTGTGGTTTAAGACCGAACGATGCACCGTAAGGGCATTTTGGTAATTTCACACATAGTTTCGAAAGTATATTTGGGATTCTGAGTTTATAACATGTACCCACTGTAAAAATATTTCAAATGAGTTATAAAATCAGTAGGTAACTAGTTTTGGTTGGTAAATATGGTTTAAAACCATACTATGCGTCGAAAAGGCGTAAAAGTCGTTAAATGACGATATTTGCGATATTTTGTGAAAACTGATGTTATGACCAGGTTTAAATAAGTAAAATATGTTATTTAGTATAAAATATCAGTAGAAAAAGGTTTCATGTGAAAAATCATGATTAAAAACCATTTTAAGTGTCGTAAGGGCGTTATCGTCATTTAAGAGCGTAATACAAGAACTTGTGCATAAACTCAGCTTACAAACTGAAATAATATCCCAAAATATCCTAATTATGATATAATATCAGTAAACAATAAGTTTGGTATGAAAAAATATGTTTAAAACCGTTCTACGCGCCGAAAGGGCTTCACGATCATTTTAAAGCTTAATTTACGATATATTACGAAAATTCGATTTATAATCAGATCTATAACATCAAAATATGTTAAACATGTTAACACATCATTAACTAATTCATTTGCATGTTCATTGGCATTTAAAATCTCATTTTTAAATAAAATGGCGAAATAGTCAAAATATGGCATTTTTCATGGAAACTCGCATAAGACTCGGACAACTATCATTATCATGTAATATAACCTCATAGGGTTATGCTACATCATAATACGATCATAACGAGACCTTAAATCAGCAGCATACTAATCTAATTCAACTCATAATCGACAGTCAACGCAGAAGTTAAACTTCGCGACTTTCGGTTGCGAATCGATCCTAAAACTGAAATTGACTAGTCGAACATATTCACACATGTTCTAATAATTATTACCAAGTTGTTTATGTGTTAAAACATATTTTAGAAGTCTTTAAACACAGTTTATGAATATTTCAAAAATCTGGCCCGTTGACTTTTAAAAATATATATATTGACTCGCCAATTGATCTAGCAAACGTGGTAATTAGGAGGTGCCCTTTTGAGGGATTAACACCTACATATTTACGATCACATAGCCACATTCGGATTGATCCATGGCTGGACCATAATAGTTTAAATCGAAATTCAAAGTGTTTATCGAAAACACTTGACTTTTGGCTATGAAAATCTAAACCAAAGAACAAACTATGAAAAGAGCACTTACAAATGATCCTATGAACCGAATAAACTCAGAGGAAAACTCCTAAGTGATCGGGAACCTCCAGAATTGATTATTGGAGGAAGTATTGAAAAGGTGCAAACTTAAACTCATATGTTCATCACATATTCATAAAGATTGAGGATTGCTAGGATCATTCCAGGTGTTATCAAGGGTTAGAGGATCATTACAAGTGCTAGGGAGGTGTCAAAACCTGGTTAAGAGTGGGAAAACTGAGATAGGTGGCGAGCTAGGAGGTTATACATGATGACTAAGCAATTTATGGTCTGCAGATCACCTTACGGACCATAAGGGTCTGTACATACGGTCTGGACCCAGGTCAGCAGCCACAACTTTCACTTAATTGCAGTTTTGGCCCATGGACTTGTTTTCGTCGCGTTTTATCACCCGTAACCCCTTTTAACTTGATTTCAAGGCTCAATAAAGGTGTTAAGGCATACGTGACTTGGATTATGTTTGGAAATATCCTGGATGTCGGTTCGTTCGGTTGCACGGTTGCGCGTTTCGCTAAAATGCGTAAAACTCTTAAACGGACACAAAAACGATCGAAATTTCGCAACGATGGACATCCTTGCATCCTTATCAATAAAACATAATATTTTATTGTATGAAATATATTTGGATCCATATATTGGGTCGTATATCAAAATACGATAATCGACAAGTTTCCGTAGTTTGTCAGGAATAGTCCCTGGACTTCCAAACTTGCGTGAAACATTATAATTAGTGCGTAAAGCCTTCATTGGCATATAATAAGCACACATAAGAGTATGAATAATATTATACGACTCTCGGTTCGTTAAAACGTCACTCAGAGGCTTAGTTTGAGCATGTTGACACTTTTAGTCCCTGAACTATTAATTTGTCGTTCAGAGATTATAAAATAACATATCGATGCATTTGGTCCCTCTCGTTTTAGCACGTGGCATACGAGGATTAGTGGGACATGTGTCGGAATTTTACAGGACGGGTTTCTACGAGGTGTTACAAACATATAATTAATAACCCAACTTGCACGGTTTTTGACTGTTGCGTTTTGTCAATCGCCTCGTTGGTTTGTTGATAGCAAGTATAACATGATACACTTTCATCATTTTAAAATGGGCTATGTGTATTTTTTGATATGCAAAGTCCGACGGTCACATACAAGAATTAATTGATGTCGAGCCTGAGCATCTATTTCGATTATTTTGTAATCAGAAGTCAGACAATCACATAAGACAATTAATCGATGTCGCCATATAATTTGTTCCGAGTGTTTGGTAATCGAAAGTCTGACAGTCGCATCGATGTGGCCTAAGCATGTTCTGTAGATGTAAACTTCCAAGTCCCAAGTCAGCTCCTATGTGCAGCCATGGTAACATATTTATTCACTTGCTTGTTTATTTGATAATTTGATGCTTGTTTATTTGATTGATAATTAATTAGTGCGATCTAATTTCACTTGATAGCCATGTTAACTATTTATTAGGTAAAATAACATTTTATATATACAGGATTAAGATAAAATAGAAAGGACAACATAAATAATAATAGTCAGAAGGATTTTAATCCATTGATTTTAAATTAGGATGGTTGAGATTAGTTTTAGGGAAAAGAAAATAATAAAAGGGTATAAAAAGAATCCTACATGTATTGACTCTCTCTCCACATGCAAGACACATGCCAGTTCCCCACGTCAAATTTAAAACGTCTATAACTTTTTCATAAGACATTTGTTTTTTTTAAATTCACCCTAATAACGAGCGATTTTTTATCTTTAATATGAGTATGATATTACTATATAAAAATAAAAAAAATTCACTTTTACTGGGTTTTCTTTGTATTGTGTTAAAGGTTGTGACCATTGTGTCTTTTAACTGGGTTTTGGTCCTTACATTTTTACTAAGGTTTCTATACATTGTGTTATTATCTAAACTTATAACATAGTGTTAATTTAGGTTCTGTTCATTGCATTTTTACCAGAACCGATAACACAATTTGTGACACAATGAAGATGATATTATATTTGGGTACTCTATACATTGTGTTATAGGTTCTGGTAATTATGTTTATTCCGCTATCCATTGTGTTTTAATCTATTGTTCATTGTGTATTAATTTGTTATCCATTGTGTTTTAATCTGTTGTCCATTGTGTCTTTTATTTGCTCTCACTAATTGTGTCTTTTATCTGTCGTCATCAATTGTGTTTTTAGTCTACTTTTCATATTGTTATTAGTTTGATACTCATTTTGTTTTACGTTATGCCCATTGTGTCTTTTATTAGTTGTCATCTATTGTGTTTTTGGTCTACTTTCCATTGTGTTTTTAGTTTGATACTCATTATGTTTTCGTTATGTTCATTGTGTCTTTTATCTGTTGCCATCGATTGTGTTTTGGTCTACTTTCCATTGTGTTTTTAGTTTGATACTCATTGTGTTTTATGCTATGTCCATTGTGTAATACGCAACTGGGTTTTTTAATTGTGTTTTACGTTATGTCCATTGTGTAATACGCAACTGGGTTTTCGAATTTTTTTCCTAGATATAAAAATATGGTACTCATATTAAAGATAAAAAGACGCTCGATAGTTATTTTTTAAAACAAACAACGTATAAAAAGTTATGGACGTTTAAAAAACAGGGGGAAATAGCATGTGACTTGCATGTGGCTAATATTTTTATTCTCTTTGACAGAATTACTCTTCCCACTTGATTTATTTTGGGACACTTGTCACTATATAGTGGCTTCTTACGCTTCTTATTTTTATACTCACTAGTAGTAAAATCCGTGTGCAAACACGGGTGGTGTTTAGAAAGCATGCATACCACATTTTATTAAACGACAAATGACTATACATTTTTTAAGATTTAATTAAAAACATATTACAAATACGTATCTTGATGCAAGATCGTTCATTGTTGCGGCATAACGTTCCATAAATCTTTCATCTTCATTTCTTAAAATACAACCTTCAACATATGATCATACACAACGAATAAGATGAAACCGGTTATGATATGCTTCAACTTATCTTTTCACATACGTTTTAAATAGATACATGGATGAACACAATAATTAAACAACAATTCATCAAAACATATATGATTATAAATCTTGAAACATATCTTGATGTAAGATCGTTCATTGTTGCGGTATAGTGTTCTATAAATCTTTCATCTTCATATCTTAAAATACAAGCTTCACCACATGATCCTACACAAGGAATAAGATGAAACTGGTTATGATATGCTTCAACTTATCTTTTAACATACGTGTTAAACAGATACATAGATCAACACAATAATTAAACAACAACAATTCATCAAAACATATATGAACCGTTAACTAATAACAAATCTCCATAGCACCTCATCATTAAGCAATTATAATGCATCAGAATATACATATAATACACACCTGAACTTCAACTGAATTTGAAATATGTCAACCTATCTGCAAATTGTTTGTAAGGTCTGCTCACAAGTAGAATCTTTCCTGCAACATAGAGTATGTTAGATCTTATCCAATAAAGACCAAGAAACGGATTAAACAACAACTTAACATAACCAACAGATCCTCTATATGAACATAGCATCGAAAGCTACCCAAATCGCGTACTGGTTAACTGTTTACTGACCACTATAAAATCTGAGCAAAGTCAAATACATTTTTTCAACATTTTGGATCATGCGTCTTATTTCACATAAAAATTTAAATTTTCAACAATTAAAATCTAATATTTTTTCATTTTTCTAAAAAGTATTAACTTAAGATATCATTTTTTCAACATTTTGGCATCCTATCATTTTATTGTTCGATTTAAATGCAAGCGTTAAAAAAAAATTTATATGTAAAATCCATGTACATTTAATGATTTAGGAGGGAAATACGTGTACATTTAATATAAACATGTGCATTTATATCTAGAAAATCAAAGGCCAAAATTTAAATCTTCAAAAACATGTTATCATAATTAGGAATTGTGTCTTCGTTTACCATATCACCTATTGTAAACAGTATAAAAGGCTCATGATTAATTTAACTAAAAACATCAACAATTTACTTTTAAAAACATGTTTATCCAAAATTTACATATCCAAAAACAACACCAATATTCTAAATGGCAAACCAAAGTTTTTACCACTGGGCAAATACTAACACTGTTAAAAAGCAATTTATAAGATGGTCACTTGAAGAAGAGAGAACAGACGAAGAATTCAATAGAAAAATTGGCATCGTGAGTGAAAATTATTATAAGCAAACCTAGAGTAGCATTGCGTTACTTGATGAAGTTGTCCATTCTACTCCATCAGAGTTCAAGGATAAGGCAGGAGAATTCATCATAGAACTATTGAAACAGGATCAAAAGATTTGTGACATGCTGGTTGATCTGCAAAATAAAATAAAAGACGAAGTTACATGGAAGAAGGCAAGAATCTTAGAAATCCTTGAAAGTGTTAAATGGAGGGCGTGATGTTTTACTATTTTTCAAAATCTAGGTTTGTAATACTATTTAATATCAATTGAACAAAATTCGGACTTTCTTTTTTGTTGTTATTATCATTATCAGTGTGTCATGACACGAAATGATAATTTTACCCTTTAATATCCAACACCGAATGTATTCATTAATCCTCTTAGAACCCTAAAATCATGAAATCTAAAAGCATCATTATCATCTCAAATTCAGTAAATCCCACCAATAACACAGCTACAGTAGGGTCTGAGGAGGGTAAGATGTAGACTACCTTACCTCTACCCCGTAGGAATAGAGAGGCTGCTTCCAATGAGAACCCTGACTCGATAGTAGTTTTGCATCAAGCCTTGGACATAAGGCACATAATACTCAGCAGTTAAGACAAAGGCCGATTAGTGCATGTACTCCCTTGTCTTTCGGCTATCAACGCCACCACATGATGCATGATTAACCATCCCCCCTTTTAACGTTATTTTCATGAAATTAGTAAAATAATGTTAAAATTAGTGCACTTTCACTCCCCCAGAGCATGAAATCTAAATGCATGTGAGTTCAAGTTGTGCAGACCTAAATGCATGTGAGTTCAAACCTAAAACCGAAATTAAATAGAAAAAACTACAAGTTGTGCAGAAAACACGAACATTATGTATGCATATGCTTATATTGAACCAGAAGCTCATTCAAGAAGGAAAATAAAACCTCAAAATAAAGATCATAAAATCCAATTCCCACAGCCAATTTACTTAATCATATACGCATATGCTTATATCGAACCAGAATATCAAAACTAAAGACACTAATAAAAAATTTATCACATATAACATACATACCTTTTTGTCAGCCTTTAAAATTGCTCTTTATAATTCCTCCAACTATTAACATCCTGCCCCCAAAATGTCACACCCCGATTTCCACGTATAACCTGGTGGGCCCGGTGGGGAGTATCGTGACGTACTTGATATCATCATAGTCAATTATACACAGCTATAGCCCAGCGAAAGGCTTGGAAGGAAATTACTATTATAAACCGAAAGTTTAAAGTACTAATAAAATAATATACAGAAGGTTGTAAAAAGGATCCACAGGCGGACCTATAAATGAATACATACAACTGAGTTCGACAGACTTAAGGCATCTAGGGATTTGCAAAGTCCTCTTATTATGTCAAGTAGCTCCAGTTAATTTCATGAGGTACCAGTCACTTAGTCTTTGGAAAATACGTCAGTTTTCACTGGTAAATACGAATAACTGACTCATTTTGTAAACATTTTAAATGTTAATTCAGGTGCACACAACACAAATTTTTTTTATAACTTGGGACAATTACATTTATAATCTTGTATACAGTTTTACATGTTTGTCATACTATTAGGGTCGGTTTGAAAACCGAACATGATTAACTAACTCACCACATATAAAACCCACAAAGGAGTTATCCCCAACTTGTGGGTAATTATATTTTAGCACTCGCATCTGTCAGGTGTATGCCTACACCCATGCTTAGGTCGTGGCCATCAATAACTTGGATGAGCCGAGGATATCCAGGACATGGTTGTTAACCCCCATAGTTTATGTTATCAAACCAAACAGATTAAAACGGTTTATGCAGATTTATTAATCACAATCCAACTAAATGGTCCCATACCCGACCAAACGACAATAATTTACCGTATCCCAAGCTCGTATAAGGGAAAATAAGTTAAATGTATTTACCTGAGTTTAAATGCAGGATTCTACTCAGCCGTATCTCACTTAAGACCTTATGAAGGTATCTTCTACTGAGCTAACTAATCTGGAAGGAAGGTTTTATATAACCTATTAGGATACTAACGGGTCTTTATTTAAGTCAAAGACTTCGACCAGTTAGTTTAAAAGATGATCTACGGTACAAAACGCTAGATTAAGCGGTGATCGGAAAGGAATGTAATTTAGACCCAACAAGTACGAAAACTTGTATAATATGGGTAAACTAAGTACATTCTAGATTTTGAAGTTTAGATGACAAGGTTAAACCCGTCCCGGTCCGTTTGTGAAAACTAGTCACATAAGCCGAACCGAACGCATAAAGGCATGTACGGGTAACCGATCAAGACATATACAAGTTCCCTAAGTTTTTATGCTTACGATATGTTACAATATCAGTAAGATGTCAACAAGTATGCCCATAAAGGTTTTAAAGTCGAACTAAGCCCTATAAGGGCGTTTTGGTCATTTCAAAGGTTCATAAAAGGGGTTTTTTTATGTAAACTGAGGTTCTGGTCATAAACATTCTATGAAAACATTTAATTTTTGATATTAAAATGGTAGAACATCATACATATGTGTGGTTTAAGGCTTATTGCCAAACTATGCCCCGGAAGGGCATTTTGGTCATTTCACACATGGTTTTAGGGACTTAATTGGGATTCTGAGTTCTTGACTTATCTCTACTGTAAAAACATTTGAATTCATTTATAAATTTAGTAGGCAACAAGTCTTGAGTGTTAAAGATAGTTTTAAAGTCAACTAGGTGCTTACTTAGCGTAAAAGTCAACAAATGACGATAATTTCGGAGTTTAAGTGATTCTGAGATTATGACTAGCTTTGAAGTGTCAAAATAATTTATTTATCATTACATATCAGTAGGAAAAAGTTTTACATGTTTAATTATATGTAGAACTCATTTTTATTTGCAAAAAGGGTATTGTCGTCATTTATAAACGTTAGGTAAGAACTCAAGGCTAAGGTCAGTAACAAATCTGACCCGTCATTCAAAAAATTCCTAAATATGATATCATAACAGTAGGTAAAGGGTTTTGGGTCAAAAAGTATGTTTTACATTTGATTTTCATGCTAAAGGGCATTCTAGTCCTCATAAAAGTATGAATTTCGCTTTTCTACATTATCTCAGTTTATGACCAGATTTGGAGCATCAAAATACTCTAAATATGTTCACTAATCAGTACCTAATTTGTTTGCATAACCAATTACCTTAAAAGTCTTTGTTCTTGACAAAAAGGGCATACTAGTCAACATAAAGCATAATAACGGAAACAAGCATATAATCTTATATTACTAAAGGACCATGTAATATAACCTCAGAGAGTTATGCTACAACATAATATGGTCCTAAAGGAACCCTAATGCATAAAGGAAATAAGCTAATTCGGGTCAGAACTGAAAGTCAAAGCAAAAGTCAAGCTTTTGCTACTTTCGGTTGCGAACCGAGCCTAAACTCAGAATTGTCGGGTTAAACATGTTTAGACATATTCTAATAATCTTTACCAAGTTATTAAAGTGATAAAACGTGTTTTATAACCTCTACATTACCAGATTTGATTTTTATTTAAAATCTGACTAGTTTGACTTTTATTATTAATTTCTTTGACCCGACAAATAACTAAGTAAACGTGGTAATTAGGAGGTGCCATTTTGAGGGATTAACACCCACATAATTACGATCACGTAGCCACATTCGCCTTAAACAATGGCTGGACCGTTTAGGTCTAAGCCGAAGGTCAAAGCTGTTTTGCGGCAACTCTGACTTTCGACCTTTAAACGCATAAAAACCAAACTAGAGTGGCTAAGAACACTTACCACTGGTCCTCGCACGAAAATGGACTTAGAGGGGCTTCCTTTTTGATCAGGAATCCTAGAGAATGCCAAGCAAGAGAGGAAAGAAGTGATTTTGAAAGGTGCAAGTTCAAGTGCTAACATAAGGCACCTATTTATAGTGCCTAGGACCTTCTCAAGATCAATCCAGGTGTTGCAATGTGTTCTAGGATGTCTCCAGGTGTCCCTACACGAGTATTGAGCAAGAATGCAGCCCATGGTTTCGAATAAGGCGGTTTGGAAGCTTATGTGTGGAGAACTAGCAAAAATTTGCCCAGTACCATGCCTTACGGATCGTAAGCATGGGACCCTTACGGTCCGTAAGGAGTCTGTCAGCGAACCAGAATTTTTCAGTTTTGACAAGTTTGGCCCCTCAACTTTATATAATCTATTTAGGTCTTGAAACTTGTATAAAGCCATCATTGCTATACTAAGCATATATGGGAGTATAAATAAACATTTTAGGATTCCCGGTTCGCCGGTAGACCACCCGAAGGCATAAGTTTCGCTTGTTGACACATTTACTCCTTGAAAGTAAATCTTTCACACAACAAGCGTTTAGGACACGTGTCTTCACATTATTGGACACGTTTTTGCGAGGTGTTACATCCTCACCCCCTTAAAAGAAATCTCGACCTCGAGATTTACTGAAATAAGTGAGGGTATTTCTGTCGCATAGTGGACTCAACCTCACACGTGTATTCAGGGCCTCTACGGGCATCCCTTTTTACTTTCACAATCGGTACATGTTTTCTTGAGCTTTTTAACCTGACGATCCTCAATTGATATTGGTCTTTCAACAAACCTGAGGCTTTCGTCTATTTGCACGTCTTTATGAGACATTGCTAGCGATTCATCGGCTAGGCATTTCTTTAGTTGCAGATGTGGAACACATTGTGAATCCCACTAAGTTCCTCGGGTAGGTTCAGCTTATAAGCCACACTACCGACACATTCTATTATTTCGAATGGTCCAATGTATCTTGGGCTTAGCTTGCCCTTCTTACCAAAACGCATCACTCCTTTCCAGGGTGATACTTTTAGTTAAGACTTTGTCTCCTACCTCGAACTTTAGAGGTTTACGTCTTTTGTCTGCATAACTCTTTTGCCCGTCTCTGGCAGCCTTTAGACGATCACGGATCTGAACAATCTTTTCTGTTGTCTCTAGGACTATCTCAGGTCCTGTTAGTTGAGCCTCCCTTACTTCTGCCCAACAGACGGGTGTTCTGCATTTTCGCCCATATAAAGCCGCAAAAGGCGCAGCCTGAATGCTAGTATGGTAATTGTTATTGTAGGAGAACTCAATAAAAGGGGATGATCATCCCAATTACCTCCTAGATCAATGACACATGCTCGGAGCATGTCTTCTAACGTTTGAATTGTACGCTCGCTCTGCCCATCCCTCTGAGGATGGTAAGCGGTACTAAAATTTAATCGAGTTCCTAGAGATTGTTGGAAACTTTTCCAAAAATGAGAAGTATATCTAGTATCTCTATCGATACAATAGATATTGGCACTCCATGGAGAGACTAATTTTATCTACATATATCTGGGCTAGTTTGTCGGAGCTATGAGTCTCTTTGATGGGTAAGAAATGAGCTGATTTAGTTAATCTGTCGACTATGACCCATATTGTATCATTTCCATGCTTTGTCTTGGGTAACTTGGTGATAAAATCCATGGTTACCATTTCCCATTTACATGTAGGAAGTTCTAATTGTTGTAGTAGTCCTGACGGCTTTTGGTGTTCACTTTAACTTGAGAGCACGTCAGACATTTAGCTACATGGGTGGCTATGGATTTCTTCAAACCCATCCACCAATAGCTTGCTTTTAAATCCTGATACATTTTGTCACCCCCAGGGTGAACCGAGTACCTGGAATTATGAGCTTCCTGAAGGATTACATCTCTAAGTCCTCCACTAATAGGAACCCAAATTCGACCATTTAGTCTGAGGATTCCATCCTTTCCAGGTGACAACTGATCAAAAGATGCTCCTAACTTTTCTTCGGGAAGGTTAACTTCCAATATTGCTTCTTTCTGTGCAGCCAATAGCTTCTCATTTAAACTATTCTTAGTTCAATACTCTTGGCATTAATCGTATAGGTTTGACTCTTTCCTTTCGGCTGAGTGCATCGACGACTACATTCGCTTTGCCCGGATGGTAGCAATCTCGCAATCATAGTTGTTTAAAGTTTCCATCCAACGTCGTTGTCTCATATTGAGTTCTTTTTGTTAAACAAGTGTTGGAGACTTTTGTGATCTGAGTATATCACACATTTAGTTCCATATAAATAATGTCTCCATAACTTAAGTGCGAAATACAACGGCACCCAATTCTAGATCGTGGGTGGTGTAATTTTTTTATGCACTTTTAATTGTCATGATGCGTAGGCGATTACTTTACCTCTCTGCATAAGCACACAGCCCATGCTAGTGTGTGAAGCATCATAATAAAAACAAACTCATCTACACCTTCTGGCAGGGTTAGAACTGGAGCATTGCTCAATTTCTGCTTGAGGATCTCAAAGGACTCCTGCTGCTTAGGACCCCAATTAAATTTTATATTATTGTGGGTCAGAGTAGTTAAAGGTGTTGCTATTCTTGAGAAGTTTTTGATAAATCTTATGTAATATCCTGCTAATCCCAAAAAGCTCGAATTTCAGTAGGCGTCGTAGGTGCTTCCAATTCATGATTGCTTCTATTTTAGCGGGATCCACTTGAATACCACGCTCGCTCACAACATGTGCAAGGAAGTGGACTTCATGAAGCCAAAATTCACATTTGAAAAATTTAACATAAAGCTTCTCCTGCCGAAGAAGTCCTAGGATGCACCGAAGGTGTTTCTCGTGATCTTCCTGATTACGAGAGTAAATAAGTATGTCATCTATAAATACGATGACGAACTTATCCAAATATGGCTTGCAGACCCTATTCATGAGATCCATGAATGTTGCGGGTGCGTTAGTGAGTCCGAAAGGCTTCACTAAGAACTCATAGTGGCCGTACCTTGTTTGAAACGCGGTCTTAGGCACATCTTCAGCTTTAACTCTGAGTTAATGGTATCCCGACCTTAAGTCAATCTTTGAAAAGAAACTTGCCCCTTGAAGTTGATCAAACAGATCGTCGATCCTGGGCAATGGGTAGCGGTTCTTGATTGTTACCTTATTTAGCTCACGGTAATCAATGCACAGACGCATTGAACCATCCTTCTTTTTAACAAACAGTATGGGTGCTCCCCAAGGTGACGAGTTAGGTTGAATGAAACCTTTTTCCAGAATTCATCTAATTGGGTTCTTAGTTCCTTCATTTCGGTTGGTGCTAAGCGGTATGGAGCTCGTGCAACCGGTGCTCCTCTAGGTATAATGTCGATTTTCAGTTCTACTTGTCTCTCGGAGGTAATCCAGGTAGTTCATCTGGGAATACATCTGGATACTCAGAGATGACTGGAATGTCTTCTATCCTTGGTTTTGGTTCGTCCAATGTTACTTGTGCCATATAGATGACACATCTGTTCTTTAAACACTTGGATGCCTTAAGTATCGACACATTATCTGGTAGTCCATGGTGTGTATCTCCTTGTATAGTGATCGACCCTCCAGAAGGGGTTTTGATGTTGACAAGTTTCTTATCACAAGAAATTTGGGGCTGGTTATGTGATAACCAATCCATACCCAAAAGTACATCAAATCCCGCCAATTTCATTGGCAGAAGTGATAACGAAACAAATGATTCCTAATGGTTATATAACATCCATCAAGAAGCGTCGAAGGCATTTTCTAAGGTGCCATCAGCAAGCTCTACCTCATACTTAATGTCGAGGGCTTTAACAGCAGATTCAATAATTCGCTAAACTTAAGATCTACAGAAGACTTATCCGCACCTGAATCAAACAAAACCCTAGCATAGATATCATTTATGAGGAAGGTACATGTTATAACCTTGTCATCCTTTACTGCATCCCTGGCATTCATCTGAAACACCCTTGCATTTGACATCCTAGCCTCATCAGGCTTCTTAGCATTCTTTGGGCAGTTAGTCTTGATATGCCCTTTCTCATGCAACCATAATAGGTTGCATCCTTCGATCCCTACACTCTAATGTCTTATGCCCCTTTTTCTTACAAATCCCACAAGGCTTGGCCTGTGGATCTAAGGTGCACTTCCCAAAGTGCCTCCTGTTACAGTTCTTACACATAGGCTTGTCACTTTACTGATTCGGGTTTTTCTTAAACCCAAAATTTCCCTTTTTCTTCTTGTTGAAGTGATGTGTCTGATCATCTTCTCTCTTTCTCTTTCCCTCATCTGAGGTCTTTCTATACCTACTCCTAATCACATCCAGTGTGAGGGATAAAGACAATCTACAGCTCACATGTGTGGTGGTAGGATTTGAGGCCTTGAATTTCCTTTGATTTCAGGGGATAGACCACCTAGGAAGCGCGCGATGCGCTTTGGTTCAGGAGAGACCAAATAAGGAACAAGCCTTGACATTGCATTGAAATTGGTTACATATGATCTGCAGTCCAGGTCCTTCATAGTTAAGGTTAAGAAGTCAGCTTCAACCTCTCTTCGTGTTTGGACAGTATGTCTCGTTTAACCAACTCAACAAACTTGGCCCAAGAGAGGTTGTACAGAGAAACTTTTCCGGTGGATTGAATCAACGCTTTCCACCATGTCAGGGCATCCCCTTGAATAACTGCGAAACAAACTTAACCACATCTTCCTTAGCACAACACTTATATCCACCACTGTTTCCATCTCATCGAGCCATTTCATACAATCAGTGGCCCCTTTTTCTCCAGTGAAGTCTCTTGTTTGCAAAGAGATGAAGTATTTGTATGTACAACCTTTGCCGAAACGTGGTGTCTGGTCATCCACAGTCTGTTTGTGTGACTCATTTTCCGATTAGATGAATACTCAGATTCTCTTTCTTTGATGGTTGTGGTTTAGAATGGGTTTTAGAGTGTGTTTTGGAGCGAGTACCACTCGACTCTTTTAGTACTCTATCCACAGCTTTTGAAACTGCTGCATCAACCAGGGCTTGCAGTTCAGCCCCAGTGATATTTATTCTTGTATTATCATTCCCTTCAACCGGGTGACTATGAGCTTCTTCAGAACCAGCCATGATGAGGTTTTGAGTGCTATATACCTAATAACAATAATCTATTTAGTGGTTATATAGCAGATCTTCACGTTAAGTGATTAACTAGCCATGGTATGAACAAACCATATGGGCTAAAAGATATAGCATTTATAGGAACAAGAATTTAAAGATTTACTATAGTTAGCCTAGGATATAATTGAACCATCAAAGGCATTTAAACAGGAATAATCTTTTACATATACTTGACATGGAGCATATGTCAAACAGTCACTTCTGCATAGATACTTTTACAGCACCGAAACTTGTCTCGGTGAGTATCTAGTTGGCACAAAAGGCCCTGTCACTTGGGCAAATTTGAAATATACTTACGACCTTATTGGATCACAGATTTTTAAGGATTTGAACATAGTTCATTGCCTTTCGACAGAGAGTTATAAACTTCAACTGTCATAAAATAATGTAGTTTGTCCCATAGGAAGGACAAGGAATTATCATCTATGAATGTCTTATTGACAACATTCTATTAGATGATGTCAGCCATGATTCACAATGATCATTTAGGCTATAAGAAAGCTTGGAAGAATCCAAATACATTGATTGGTGTGTTCTCAAGCCACACTGCCAGGAGTGTTAACATGTTCTGGATTCTAACAAGGATTTTAGTCTTAAGAGGGTTTTACCATCATAACCATGTTCATATTAACACATAGGCTAGGTTATACCATTAAGAGGATCTTTTGGAATTTCATGGTAGATCAAATAAAATTGAGATGCTTGCTTGAACAATGATGCAATATATATATATATATATATATATATATAATTTTTATAAGAAAATTTCTCATTAATACCACTATCGGTTACAAAATTGCCCTAAACGGTCTTTAAATAACATAGATTGTCCACACAGGGACGAAAAGAAAAGAAACAAGTCCTCGCAGGGACTAAAACATAAGGATAATGTCCACGCAGGGACTAGTACTAAAAGAGATGTCCACGCAGGGACTAATACTTAAAAGAAATGTCCACGCAGGGACTTAATTAAATAACAAATACAAGATAAAAAAAAACTTCAATCGGTACTCCTTTTTCCCTGATAAGTATTGCAAGATTCTTAAGAAATTTATTGTTCTTTTTCTCACCTCTTTCCACTCTATGTTCAACCTCTTGCACCCTTTGCAGAATTTCTAATTGTTGTTGCTGGGGTGGTTGTTGTTGTTGAGGTGAAGGTTGAGGTATAGGGTGTTGGTATGTATAGACAGGATACCCAGTTGGGTATACCGGAGGAAAAGATGAATGATAGAGAGCATTATGGTTGGCTGCTTCGACGTATGGGTCGATAGCAGGGGGTTGGTAGTTAAACTCAGCAGGATCTTGAGTCTCGAAAGGATTATACTCTGTCGTAGGGGGTAGGTAGGAATTGGGTTATCATAACCCATTGGAGGTGGTTGTGGTGCAAAGGTGGCCGGTGTGATATCAATTTCCGGCGTAGGATTTGAAGGTCCACCCATTTGTGGATCTTCAGGAATGGGAGGGTAGTTACTAGAACCTTGAGTGGTTGTATAACGTGTCCCCCTCGCACGGACATGCGTGCATTTCTTCTCCTCCTTGTGGTTTGGGGGGCGGTGGAGATTGCTCCTTGCTCAGGGAGTGGTGGTGGTGATGGTGTCATTGCTTGAAAATGTGGTTCCTTGAATGGAGATTGTGGTGGGGTGTTATGGGAGGAAGGAGTGTTCACGAATTTCCATTGTCCCCACCATTCAGCAAATTCATCGGGTCCATGATAGGGTACCTTGTGAAGGAAGACCCACTGGATATATAGATGGGATGCGTGGGCTGTTCCCGAAGGTGGCTCGGATGGATCCGGATCATCATGCATATCCATATCTTCAGGGAAGTGGTCTTCAGGACCCAACAGGTTATGACTCACTGGTGAGTTAATATAATCGTTAGGGTTAAACTGTATCGGAGAATAAGGTGAAAGATAGTGTGAATGATGGGATTGAGACGGTTGCAGCGAGTGTTGCGAATGGTGAGAGTGTTGTGTCTCTTGCGGTTGCTGTGGCCCAAATGAATGATGGTAAGATGGCGAAGTGCTTAGTGAAACGGATCGCCTTGCGGGTTCCAATGATCGTCTCCAGTCGTCATTGGAATCAGAGCTAAATGATTCTGAAGGCGTACGAAGATGAGAAGGCCTCCGCTTGGCTAAACGATCCTCCCCTAATTGGACCTTTCCCTCTTCCCTGACACGTGGCGGCATCTTATATGGAAGCCTGTCAAAATACAAATAACAATATCTATATAAACCAAAAAAAAGATTAAGAGTGATCCTAGGTCGTTGGTCTAGACTCGAAAGTCTAAAGAATGTGCTACTGTGTCATTGAGATTAAACACAAAGGCTAGTGTTTAATTCACTCAACGTTGGCTTGATACCAACCTGTCACACCCCGATTTCCACGTATAACCCAGTGGGGAGTATCGTGACGTAGTTGATATCATCATGGTCAATTATACACATTATAGCACAGCGGAAGGCTTGGAAGGAAATTACTATTATAAACCGAAAGTTTAAAGTATTAATAAAATAACATACAGACGGTTGTAAAAAGGATCCACAGGCGGATCTATAAATGAATACATACAACTGAGTTCCACAGACTTAAGGCATCTAGGGATTTGCAAAGTCCTCTTATTATGTCAAGTAGCTCCAGCCAATTTCATGAGGTACCTGTCACTTAGTCTTTGGAAAATACGTCAGTTTTCACTGGTAAATACGAATAACTGACTCATTTTGTAAACATTTTAAATGTTAATTCAGGTGCACACGGCACAAAAATTTTTTATAACTTGGGACAATTACATTTATAATCGTGTATACAGTTTTACATGTTTGTCATACTATTAGGGTCGGTTTGAAAACGAACATGATTAACTAACTCACCACATATAAGACCCACAAAGGAGTTATCCCCAACTTGTGGGTAATTATATTTTAGCATTCGCATCTGTCAGGTGTATGCCTACACCCCATGCTTAGGTCGTGCCATCAATAACTTGGATGAGCCGAGGATATCCAGGACATGGTTGTTAACCCCCATAGTTTATGTTATCAAACAAAACAGATTAAAATGGTTTATGCAGATTTATTAATCACAATCTGACTAAATGGTCCCATACCCGACCAAACGACAATAATTTACCGTATCCCAAGCCCGTATAAGGAAAATAAGTTAAATGTACTTTACCTGAGTTTAAATGCAGGATTCTACTCAGCCGTATCTCACTTAAGACCTTATGAAGTTATCTTCTACTAGGCTACCTAATCTGGAAGGAAGGTTTTATATAACCTATTAGGATACTAACGGGTCTTTATTTAAGTCAAAGACTTCGACCGGTTAGTTTAAAAGATGATTTACGGTACAAAACGCTGGATTAAGCGGTGATCGGAAAGGAATGTAATTTAGACCCAACAAGTATGAAAACTTGTATAATATGGGTAACTAAGTACATTCTATATTTTGAAGTTTAGATGACAAGGTTAAACCTGTCCGGTCCGTTTGTGAAAACTAGTCACATAAGCCGAACCGAACGCATAAAGGCATGTACGGGTAACCGATCAAGACATATACAAGTTCCCTAAGTTTTTATGCTTACGATATGTTATAATATCAGTAAGATGTCAACAAGTATGCCCATAAAGGTTTTAAAGTCGAACTAAGCCCTATAAGGGCGTTTTGGTCATTTTAAAGGTTCATAAAAGGGGTTTTTTTTATGTAAACTGAGGTTCTGGTCATAAAATTCTGTAAAAACATTTAATTTTTGATATTAAAATGGTAGGAACATCATACATATGTGTGGTTTAAGGCTTATGGCCAAACTATGCCCCCGGAAGGGCATTTTGGTCATTTCACACATGGTTTTAGGGACTTAATTGGGATTCTGAGTTCTTGACTTATCTCTACTGTAAAAACATTTGAATTCATTTATAAATTTAGTAGGCAACAATCTTGAGTGTTAAAGATAGTTTTAAAGTCAACTAGGTGCTTACTTAGCGTAAAAGTCGACAAATGACGATAATTTCGGAGTTTAAGTGATTCTGAGATTATGACCAGCTTTGAAGTGTCAAAATAATTTATTTATCATTACATATCAGTAGCAAAAAGTTTTACATGTTAATTATATGTAGAACTCATTTTTATTTGCAAAAAGGGTATGTCATCATTTATAAACGTTAGGTAAGAACTCAAGGCTAAGGTCTAGTAACAAATCTGACCCGTCATCCAAAAAATTCCTAAATATGATATCATAACAGTAGGTAAAGGGTTTTGGTCAAAAATTATGTTTTACATTTGATTTTCATGCTAAAGGGCATTCTAGTCCTCATAAAAGTATGAATTTCGCTTTTCTACATTATCTCAGTTTATGACCAGGTTTGGAGCATCAAAATACTCTATATATGTTCACTAATCATTACCTAATTTGTTTGCATAATCAATTACCTTAAAAGTCTTGTTCTTGACAAAAAAGGGCATACTAGTGAACATAAAGCATAATAACGGAAACAAGCATATAATCTTAGATTACTAAAGGACCATGTAATATAACCTCAGAGGGTTATGCTACAACATAATATGGTCCTAAAGGAACCCTAATGCATAAAGGAAATAAGCTAATTCGGGTCAGAACCGAAAGTCAAAGCAAAAGTCAAGCTTTTGCGACTTTTGGTTGCGAACCGATCTTAAACTCAGAATTGTCGGGTTAAACATGTTTAGACATGTTTTAATAATATTTACCAAGTTATTAAAGTGATAAAACGTGTTTTATAACCTCTACATTACCAGATTTGATTTTTATTTAAAATCTCACTAGTTTGACTTTTATTATTAATTTCTTTGACCCGAAAATAACTAAGTAAACGTGGTAATTAGGAGGTGCTATTTTGAGGGATTAACACCCATATAATTATGATCACGTAGCACATTCGCCTCGAACAATGGCTGGAACGTTTAGGTCTAAGCCGAAGGTCAAAGCCGTTTTGCGGCAACTTTGACTTTCGGCCTTTAAACGCATAAAAACCGAACTAGAGTGGCTAAGAACACTTACCACTGGTCCTAGCACAAAAATGGACTTAGAGGGGCTTCCTTTTTGATCAGGAATCCTAGAGAATGCCAAGCAAGAGAGGAAAGAAGTGATTTTGAAAGGTGCAAGTTCAAGTGCTAACATAAGGCACCTATTTATAGTGCCAAGGACCTTCTCAAATCAATCCAGGTGTTGCAAGGTGTTCTAGGATGTCTCCAGGTGTCCCTACACAGTATTGAGCAAGCATGCAGCCCATGTTCGAAAAGGCGGTTTGGAAGCTTATGTATGGAGAACAAGCAAAAATTCGCCTAGTACCATGCCTTACGGACCGTAAGCATGGGACCCTTACGGTCGTAAGGAGTCTGTCAGCGAACCAAATTTTCATTTTTGACAAGTTTGGCCCCTCAACTTTATATAATCGTATTTAGGGTCTTGCAGCTTGTATAAAGCCATCATAAGCTGATACTAAGCATATATGGGAGTATAAATAAACTTTTAGGATTCCCGGTTCACCGGTAGACCACCCGAAGGCATAAGTTTCACTTGTTGACACATTTACTCCTTGAAAGTAAATCTTTCACACAATAAGTGTTTAGGACACGTGTCTTCACATTATTGGACACGTTTTTGCGAGGTGTTACACAAAATTACATAAGAAATTATATTAAAAAAATCAATTATGAACACTATATGCAACATCATCTATAGAACCTAATGGATGATGAATATGTATATTCAAGAACTCAGATAGTAAAAATACCAACCAGACTTTTAGAAGGTTGTTAATCATGACCAACTCAACCCGATTGTTGCTAAAAGCATTCCCCTAATCTGTACGCACTATATCCAGTAAACCAACTCAAATCCTCTAATTTATCCTCTTCACCCTGTTCATCAACAACCTCTTCTACTAAATAACAATCACTCCTACTAATTCCTGATAGCAAATCGAAATTTAATGGACATTAGGTAACACCAAATGGAAAAGGAAAAGAAATCGCATCTTATTGACGTATAAAACAATCATATACCTGAAAAGAGCATCCATGTTCATGCCTCATCACACTATCTTTGTATTCGATATCCTGATGCACAAAATTAAAATTAAAATATTAAAAGGAAATGAACTTCTGTAATCAAATCTAAGTAGTAAAAATATTTTTTTAACAATTTGGATCATACGACTTAGATTTTGGTCTGTCATGGACACATATATATTACTGTTTGAAATCGATTTATAGAGTGTAAAACAAATAATAATTTGAAATATTGAATCTTTAAACTCATAGAAATAAGTATTAAAATAATAACAATTACATATGAAAAAGAAAACTACTCAGACATTTAAACTCTAATAGCAAGAATCAAGAAACTTTAACTTCAACTCCATCGAGCACTAAACCTCTCGATGTATGTCGATGATCTTTGTCATAAACTCCAGATCTCTATCTCCACACTCTATATTACTCTCAATACACACGTCACGAACGGAAGTCGTTGGCATCACCCTCAGGTCTCGAAACCTATCTCTCGCCAGCAGACCAAGTTGCAGTCCGTTAAAACACTTCTTTAGCTCTTGAATAGATCTATTAGCATAAACTTGCTCTTTGATTTTTTTTAATAAAGCGTTGCTTTCAATCGTCAGATTATTTAGAAGTATATGATGTCATTTTAATGCATTTATAAGAACTGATGCAAAACAATAACAGTTGTTCTTTTATTTCACTGAATGAATCGGTGTATGATGAAAAAACATTTGAATTGGCAATCGTATTATATAATGAATTTTCTACCAGCCCAAATGTAGATTTAAATGCAAGGATTAAATAAAAAATTATATTTAAAAACTATGCACATTTAATGATTTAAGAGGGAAAAACGTGTACATTTAATATAAACATATACGTTTATATTCAAAAACCTTGTGCATTTAATGCAAAACCTTTCAAAAATTCGTTTTCATGGGAAAGCAAGTAAACTTAAACATATAGAAACCCAGAGGACAAAATTTAAACCTTTAAAAACAGTTATCATAATTAGGAGTAATCTCTTCATTTAAGATATCAAACATTTTAAACACTATAAAAGGCTCATGATTAGTTAAGTTGAAAACATCAACAATTCACTTTTAGAAATCTGTTCATCCAAAAACAAACCATCCAAAAACACTCAAACTCTTTCTAAATGGCAAACTGATCCTTCTACCTCTGGGCAGATACCAACGCTGTTAAAATGGAATTTTCAAGATGGTCACTTCAAGAAAAACGGACAGATGAAGAACTCAACCAAAAAGTTGCTATGGTGAGTGACAATCATTATAAGCAAACCTGGGGTAGCATTGCACTGCTGGATGAAGTTGTCCATTCTCCTCCACTAGAGTTCAAAGATAAAGCAAAAGATATTATCACACAGCTACTGAAGCAGGATTAGAAAACTTGTGATATGCTTGTTGATCTGCAAATTAAAAGAGAAAATGAAATTGCTTGGAAGAATGCGAGAGTCATAGATTTCCAAGGAAGTGTTAATTGTCACATGTAATTTTTAATATTTTCGAAAATCAGAATTTGTAATACTATTTACATATCGAATGAAGAAAATTTGGACTTTACCCTTAAATTCCTGATATAACTTATCAGTGATCAATTAGCAAAACAAAGTATGACATATGAAAATAACATATGGATTTCAAACATTCCATCTATCAAATGTCTCAGTTCCTTAACCAAACTTAGACATTAAAATTAACAATATTAATCACAAATCAATAAATTCAAACTCAAACTCAAGTTTTCACTATATATATATAATTAAATAAACTTTGCCAATATATGGATGACTATTAAATCAAAATACCAAATAACTACTAAATTTATGATTTTATAATAACATAGGTTTATCATATATCTAATTTATATAATATTAATCATACGCATGTGATTCTTTTAAGTATTACACTTGAAATTACAACACATCTGCAAAAAGTGTCATACCGTGTTTTGTCCAAGTGGAGCCCCAAATGTGTTCGATCGTACTTGACACTCTTGATGTTATCGTCGTTCGACGCCAACGAAAAGTGTCATCCCAGCCAATACGCTGTCATTTCTTGATCTGAGATCATCATTACATATCGAAAACTCCTTCGCAACACATCAATTAGCTAATTGTTAAAACTAACTTCCATTTAAATTCTCATCAATCAACACACCCTATCAGATAAACACTGACGTTCTCAAACAAATAATACACTAGGAAATATACCAGTTCACGCTGCTCTTTGAATAACTAAAGCTCCGATCCCGGCTTCGAAGCCTACGCACGCTGCTCTTCGAAGAACTCTACCTGTAAATTAAAAAATAACCGTTCCATATTAAGTTCACGCTGCTCTTCGAATACCAGTTCACGCTGCTCTTCGAATAACTCAAACTCCAGAAATAAGTTAGTTCTGGCACCATATTCAAAAGTTTTTGCAGCTAAATCTCCGCTACGACTAATACTGCTAATAAAATGTATGCAACATAAGAATTTAAAGTTAACTCTCGGATCGCCAGCGGTTTCAGATTGATTGGACGGAGCATTTCGTCCCAAACGTAGGGAGGTCATGAACTTCACATCACCAACTTTCATTCTTTTCACCTTCTTTGTACCTATAACCAGACAAAAGCTTCAGCTAGAAATAATCAATTCCGGCATTCTGACGCATTGTTGATTTGAGATTCAGGATGCAGAAACCCTAATTTTTGATATTTGAGTTGCAGACTCCAATTAGAGAGAAAGATGAAGGTTCCTAAAACGAAGAATCCGAAGAGAGAGATAGGGTTTGAATTTTGAAAGATGAGAGGACTCTGATTTGAGAGAGTAAGGGATTGAAATTATGGTTTGAATTTTGAAATTTTGAAAGTGGATCCAGAACTATCGGTGTTATTTACGTATGTATTATTAATATTAATATGAATTGAAGTATAATAATTAATTGAAGATTTATGATGTAATAATGGAGTAAAAGTGAAGTAAGGAAAGCTTATGTAGCATAGCTCAGAGCATGACACATCAACATTGTGATGTCATGCTCATCTCTTCTTTTATAGTAAGGGGAGATTTGTAGAATAACTCAACCCTATATATACATATGCATATATTATATGTTTGTTTGTGTGAATGAAGATAACCAGAGTTCTGAAGATTTATGTTATGTTTTCATCCCCAAAGAGGGTCATCAAATAATGTGAAAATATTTATGAATCATATTCTTGTTCTGAAGATACGTAAGGTATTTCATTAAGTTGTTGTTTTTGTTATTATTATTGTTATTATTATTATTATTATTATTATTATTATTATTATTATAGTATTAACCTTCACATTTTATTTAATATCTCAATATAATTAATAACTAACTATGAAATTACATTCTTGCCCATCTAATATGTGTTTTTTATCGGCAAATATTCATTCATTCATCACCAAGAAAATTTATACATGGTGAATGTTACTAGTGAGGTTTTAGCAACATACTCCATCACTTTGATATTCACCCAAAATAAAAATCCTACATATAACATTACAAATTAAAAATTAAAATTCACCAAGTCTTCCAATTCGTGAACACGCCATTTTCCCTATACTTTATCCATGTGAAAGCCAACGATTGTAGTTCTCCAAAAATTAGGTCCTTAGGTATTCGCTTTCCTAGCGAAGATAACGTCATTCGAGCCTTCCAAATTACCCAACATGTCGTTAAATGATTGATTGAACCAGCTTCTTTTTATGTTCGGGCCATGCATACTTTTGTAAATCTTAAGGAGGTCACTAAACTCAAACGCGTAAATAGGTGGAATTTTACACCAGGCACTAACCTTTGCCATACAACCGTTGCTACGTAGCATGACGAAAAAAGATGATTTGCATCTTCATGAACTTCCCCACACAACCGACATGTAGCCGAACCATCGTAGGATATTCCTTTTGTGTAGCCCTTTTAGTGTAGGAAGTCGATCTTGTTCAGCTATCCAAACAAAGACATTTAACATCTAATATGTATTAAATAGTAGTGTGTGTGTGTATATATATAGGGTCAGGATTTAGGGAAAACGGTAAAAGAAAGACCATCAGCCGTTAGATCAAAACTATCAATGGATTAGATTTGCACGGTGGCGTTTTCGTAAATAACCTCAACTTTATTACGTTGGCGCACTTCATTAAGGGTAAAGGGGTCCTTTAACTTCGCTAACATAAAACGCCAATATGACACGTACAACGCCATACTTATGTATAAACGCCATACTCATGTATAAAACGCCATATATGACACATAAAACGCCGTACTCATGTATAAAATGCCATATCTTATATAAATCGCCAATATCATGTGTAAAACGCCATCAGCCGTTGGATCAAAACAAATATATGGCATTACATTGTTAAAAGAAAAGGCTGAACAAAAAGAAACTGAAAAAATTATTCTAACATTTATTATAAAAAATTCCCGCCTAAACTACACGCCAAACACATCATTATATAAATAATGTTAACGTCATTTCCATTGATCATAATCAGAAAACGCCATTTTAACCAACACGCCAAAAAAGGAACAAATGACAAACCTTGTTTCATGGAGGTTCAACGCGAGAATCAATAAATTTGCAATCCTTTTTGACAAGAGAAGAAAAGTGTTTGTGAAAACCCCCCAAGCAATTCTGAACTTGGACGAAGAAGTTCAAAGGGGGATCCTAGCGCTTGGCATTCCTCTTGATAACCTATGTGACAAAACACATACGTTATAAGAAGATTAATAAGAAAATTCGGTCAAAACCCTGCATATCCAATAATGAATCCAACCATCCAATCTTGGCGTTATGATGAAAACACCGAATTAGTGAGTGTTGTATGGGACAACAGTGAGCAGCAGACCAACCCAATTGAAAACATCATGACCGAACAAAAACTTGTCTTCCTGCAGGAGCTATGCAACGCAACATGTTTGAACCCAAGACATGGCAATCAAATTGGCGTTATTGACTAACATGTTCTTATTGAGGTGTCAAAGTCTCAAGATCAAGAAAATGATGACAGTGAAGATCTGGATGAGAATTTTGATAAGGAATCGGAAGGTGAAGACGAGGGAAGCGATGGATACTTCTCAGACCAGATCCCTTCTGACGAGGGGTTTTAAATTTTTTTTTCTTTTGTTTTTTTTAATGTCATTCTCAATGGTTTATAATAAATTTACTTCACTACTTATAAGTAAAACGCCAAAATACACACTAACTAACTATGCCTCTAATCACATATTTTATACAAAAATTACAATACAAAATAATTAAAATGTGCCAAGTCTAATGTCTCAAAACACTATATTAGTTAAATTATAGTTTCCAAACTTTTTAATAGGCTGACAATAGATATCTGTATAAGACACGATTAAATCTGTTTACTGAAAAAGTACACAACATGATTTTTTACTTTTTAAAAAATAAGTATAATTATGAGGTTAGGATCCATCATTTCTTCTTCTTGGTATATAAAACATAAAACCGTGTTATAAACATGAGATATAAAGTAGTTAAACGAGTTGTATTCATGTTTAATACTTGTGTTATACGCGTCGTCAGAGACCTGTTAGACTCGTTAAGACACGATTTGCCAGCCCTACTTTTTAATCTAAAACTCCATTCATGCAACACGCCAAAACTTAATGAAGGGACTGATGGATTGCAGATTTAAACAAATATGGCTGAACAAACAGTAACGTAATGATGAGACGTGCCATCTTTAGATAATTACATCTCATCTAATTAAATTGTCAAAGACTAAAACGCCATACAAACAAAACGCCAAACTTAATGAAGCGATTGATGGCTTGCAGATTTAACATATAAAGCCGAACAAAAAGTAACGTATGATGGGACGTGCCATCTTTATTATAATCACATCTCATCTAATTAAATTGTGAGGTGGTAGAACGCCATAAATACAAAACACCAAGCATAATGAAGAGACTGATGGCTTGCTGATTTAACAGATAAAGCTGAACAAACAGTAACCTAATGATGGAACGTCCCATCTTTATTACCCACATTTATTATGGAAGGTTCCCGCCTAAACTACGCGCCAAAAAACACCTTATATAAACAACCTCAGGCACTTCAATTGATTACACCAAAAAGCAAAAACACCATATGGAAAAACTCGATTCTTGGAGATTCAGTTTTATTCTCGATAAAAGTTTCGCTGAATGGGGTGGACAGCATTCTTAGGTCATTCTTAAAAATGATGATTAACAATGTTGTCCATCTCATTCAGTTAAATCTTATTGAGATAAGCCTCAGCTAAGTCGTTCCAAAACGCCTAAAAGTTCTAAAATAACATATGGAAACCCCATAAGTATTGTGTTCTAACATGCTCAAAGGTTGTATATGAAAAAAAATTAAAACGCCAAATGATTGTATGTTGTGTATTCTACCATGCTCAAAGATTGAGTAAAAAACAATGAATAAAAACACCAGACTACTCTTCAATTGCTCTCGAAGACCGTGTCGTTCTTCTTTTGATTACGCATAGGTTATGTCTTCTAACATGCTCAAAGGTTGTATGTCACACCCCGACCCGCAGCGGAATAAGAGTCGGGGCATAATTGGGTTATCACCAAAGCTCATGATATTTACTAATATGTTTCATATTTATTAAAGTCAAAATTACATTCTCAAAAATCCAAACATGTCCATACAAATACAAAGGAAAATAACCAAACTAAACAATCCAAACTCTAAACCAGTTTATTCTTCTAATCCCATCCTATGTGTTTCTTGCTGCAGCTGGTTCACCTGTATCATGTGTAAAAGTGGGGGTTTTTGGGGTCAACATAAGTTGGCGAGTGAACCTTGTTAGTTAAACATTTATTATTGATTTCTTGTTATTTTTATCAAGGAAAATTGTGCAATAGTCATATGCGAGCAAATGTAAATGATCCAACAATAGCAATAACAACCACAAACTATAACATACAATAACATAAAATAACATATGAACTTGCATGAATGTATAACATAAATGAAACTGTATATGTTGGCAACGTCACATTCACGCTCATAATGTAATGTGGAACAGACGGCCTATGATAAATGTATGTACTGAAAATGATAAATGTCTGTGCGATCAAGGCTCAATCAAACGGAGCCGATCGTATGTTGGCACGCCAGGTTCACGCTCATAATGTAATGGGGAAACTGCTCAACGCTCATAATGTAATGGGGAGCGGCGGCCTATGAAATTGCATGTACTGAAAATAATAAATTTAAATCTAAACAATAACCACACAACAGATGATACAAGCTGAATACACATTTGTTCATGATATGATGTATGCACAATGATTTAAATATATTAAATGGTAAGACACATGATACACCCAAAAAACGTGATTAAAATGGGGAATTTGTAGAGATTCACTCACATTGGGTGCGTTCGGTTGGAGATGATGAGATGCGCACGAGTTGGAAGGATTCAACAACGAGAATTAACTAACCTAAATAATAACGGAAGATATAGTAAATGAGTGGATTTTTATTAATAATTTTAATAGGATTTTTAGATATATTTTTGTGAGTTTAAGGCTATTTCCTATCTTTAAAAACATTATTTTTAAGTATTTTTAATTGATTTTTAAATTAAATTAAATAAATAAAAATATAAAAATATGTTGACTTTTGCGTTGACCGTTGACCGTTGACCGTTTGACTGTTTGACCGGTTTTATTGTGTAAACGTATGCGCCAGGTGAGGCTCGAACCCGAGACCTCCCGTACGCGTGCACGCAGCTCTACCAACTGAGCTACGTGTCTAACCCGAAATAATCCTGTTTTTAATTATATTTATATACTAATTTAGTTTATTCAAAATTCATTTATTTTTAAAAAGAATTTTAATCATCAACCCGGTGCCGTCAACAGGTCTCGAACCCGAGACCTGTGACTTAATGTTACACACAGTCCACCGCTGGACTGTGTGTCTAACTTGGTTAGTATACAGATTTTTATTATACTTAACATCTAACGTAAGTTAATCCGGTTCGGTTAGAAAAATAAAACATTTTAATTACAGAGGGTGTGTGTGTATCAAGGATCGAACTCGCAGCATGTGATATGTATGTGCACACAGTCCACCGCTGGACTGTGTGTCTAACCCGAGATAATATCCAGATTTTATTAAACTTATAATTAAACTATCATCGTCTTCTTCGTTACAAAATTACAGTCTGCGATTACTCTATTGTTTCTTGTTTAATTCGATTGACAAACATTCAACAGACTAATATGAAATGACAGAGGCGATTTTTAGAAGTAAACATACCGGAGAACGATTTATCTCAGAATTCCGGCAAGTCGTCGGCTCTGTTTTTAGGGATTTCTACTGAACGAATAAATTAACAGTTTTGATTAGCTACGTGAGGAATTGAAGTATTAAACAAGAGTTATCAGAAGGTTTGAATGTCTATACCGTTTCACAGCTGAAGATAAGGATTTTCAGAAGTTTTCCGGCGAGAGTGAGTTATCCGATATGGACGCCTGAAATTGATTCCGATTGAAGGGTTTGAGTTAGCAATAGCTTAACAATTGATAGACAACGAAAGAATTGAGAGACTTACTGATTTGATGGAAAATACGGTTTTCCGGCGAAAGTCCGGCGAGTCCAAATAGATTCTCCGTCGAACTGAAAGTTGTGCGAAAATGCAATTGAAGGTTTGCAGAGTGTGTTTGAGTCGCGAGAGGAGTCTTTGATTGAAGTAATTCAGGAACTGAAAGTTTTCGGTTATTAAAACCGGTTCACTCTAGAATTCAAGTTCATTCAAAGCAAAATTGATTGAAGGTGTCGGTGCATCGGTTAAACTCAGTAAACCGCAATCAATCAAACGTCTTTGGACGTTTGATGACCGATTTCGGTTACAGTTGGCGTAACCGGTTGATTCATGGTAGTCCATAAAATTTAATTGTTTCCTAACATTTACAGAAAACAACAAGTGGCGGAGTGGTTATATGTGTGTGTGATAAGTCTTTGGGCTTAAGCCCGGCTGACCCGGGTTCGAGTCCCGGCAGCCTCATTTTCTTTTTAATTATTTTATTTTTACTTTTTATCAATTATAACTTTTATAGTTTAGTTTGTTTATTAATTATGCATCATTAAAAATTAAAATGGACATAAATACGCAACGAGACATTTATAACTTGATATTCGATTACAAACGGAGCGGGTTTGGAAAACCCGTTTTTGACAAATGTTACATTGTATATGAAAAAAATTAGAACGCCAAATGATTGTATGTTGTGTATTCTACCATGCTCAAAGATTGAGTAAAAAAAACAATGAATAAAAACACCAGACTACTCTTCACTTGCTCTCGAAGACCGTGTTGTTCTTCTTTTGATTACGGGCTTCGAGCATGTCGATGCATAGTGTCCGAAAGCTTTACAATTCTTACATTGTCTTTCTTTAGCCCCAGCTTTCCATTTTGTTTTTTTTTTCGATAGCTTCCTCCTGTTTTGATTTTAACCGCTTGCGAGATCCAGAACTTTTTGACTTATACCCAACAGGGACTCTAATCGGATTCTTGTCGTTTTGATATTGCCCTGTTGTCTCAGTAAATCTATCCCTAGTACTAGGAGGAGGAGCAACACGTGGTAATTACGTTTGCATTGATCATCACACCAAAAAAGTCCCTTCAAATGATTATCATCATCTGTGAAGTAATCGTATGAGAAATTAGGCTGGGATTGTTTTTATCTCATGAAAATGTCTCACTGCCATCTCAGCATCATATTCCCCTATAGATAAGTTGATTTGCCTTTTGGAGTTCTTAAAATCAACTTTACTTGCACCAAAAATCTTCAAAACCACCAAAACAAGTCTTCATAACATTAAACGCCTTAACCCGTCCCAAATTCAACTTAGACATGCTATGTATAACATGCTTCTGGAGCTGAGTGATGTGTCGTTCAGACGGGAGAAAATGCATATCAGGCTGTACAACCAGACCATGGTTGTGCTCCTCAACAAACTTATAGACCTTCCATGATTCAGACTCAAATATTACACATAATTGTACTCCACAACCAGTCTCTTGGAGAAATTGGATCCCACATTCCTTTCCTTTTGATTAGGGTCCAACGTATCAACCTTCTTGTCCTTATACACCCCAACTCTCGTACACATATAATACTTAATATGTGTTTCTCCTTTGGCGTTTACCTTTACAGTACCTTTCTAACAGAAAAACCACAAGCCTTCGCATACATAACATACATTGAATAACAATCATCGAGGCTTGGGAATATCATGTCTATATTTGGCTCTATCTCTTCACTAACGTCGGGAATGACAACTGGCAAACCAGTTCTCGAAAAAACGCCCTTGTCTGAACAAACATTATCGATAAATACAAACACTTGCTTAAAAAAAATTAAAACGCCATTTATTGAAAGGTAATCAATATGAAGTTGTACACATAATACTAAACACATATTAGTCAAAACTACATAAGAAGAATAATCAATGAATAATAGGAAAAGTTTTAACATATTAACACCAGTATCTACTTTTTATCTACAACAATAATCATATGTATGTAAAAAAATAATGTTTACAAATCGTAAAAATAACTAAAACACATGAAAACAACAATTGAGATTAATAATGAAAACGCCATAAGTTGAATATGAAATTGTACAGGCAATACGATAATCCTAAAACAAACGCCAAATATTATATGATTAATGATACAAACGCCAAATATTGAATATATGATGAACAACATCAAAAAAATAAAACGACATCTTCAAATATTACTCTGTAAATCAGAATCCATGTTAAACGCCAAGTGTCTCGAAAGCTTGGGGAGGAGGTAAGCAATTTTTGGAATTTTGTACGAAACGAATTGAAAACGCCTTTTATTGGACGGAAACTGTAGAATGACAGTCGTGCCCCACATATAATTTAGCGCCCCTTTCCCACGTGTTAGGCCAGGATCCGTTCTCACCGTTTTCATACTTCAAATCGTTTTCTCCTGATCTTGTTTCTATATATATACAGATAAGCATATAGGTGTATAAAATAGTAAGAGATGGAGACTGTGGAAGAAGCTGTAAGAGACAGCCAAAGAAGGCATTGTGTGGTTGTAAAAGAAAGGCAAGGGAAGGTAGAGAGAAACGAGAAGTTAATTCTCCAATGAGAGATGAGATGCCAATAGCGGACTTCTCATGTGGTGGTCGATAAAGTGTATCGTTGTTCATTTTGTTTGGGTTTTCCATAACGAGGACTAGGGGTGCGGAAAAAAAAAAGAATAACCTTATCATAATCGCTTCACCAAAAAAAAAAAGAACTAAATTAACATTAAACGAGAACATGATATTTTGATTATAATACATGCATTGAAAAGGTAAAGTAAACTTGTATATGCACACACATATGAAACATATGCATACACGTTACCATAACCTACATACACACACACAAATTCGATTTAAACGAACAACAAACTAATATAACCAAACAAAAAAACAGATTTAATTCAACAAAAACCGTACCACCCTTTGCGGACGGATAATCAGTTTAACCAAATTGGCCAATAATGATATTTTTAATAATCTAAGTATTCAGTTTAAGACAATGATCGAATCAACAAATGCTTTGCTCCAACAACATTATTTAAACGTCAAATCCTTGCGTAGGGCCGTGCTAATCTTCTTTGTATCGATCCAATTATCGGATATCCCCAAAGGGACATCATCAAATATCCCTTAAAAGCAATATACTTATGTAACATCGATCCATTTTAATAACTATACCTTTTCTTATGTGATACCATAGTAATACTTTGTTTTGATTGGCTATTTTAGTCATTGTAACCACTTGAATAAGTTAAATTATTATGACATAAAATGTCACCAACAACGATATATATACTAGACCTTTTTCCTCGTTTTATCAGTATACTTTCTTTTTGTATATCCTACTTGATATTTTCTCGTTTTATCAATGTACTTTCTTTTCGTATATCCTACTTGATAGCTACATTTTTCACATACTATGGTTCTAGTTTTGAAATAAACATGCTAGCATACATCCGGTTTATATTTGGGTTTATATTGAGTATAACACATGTTTTTTATGGTTTTGATTTTACTATAGGGCAAATACTGTAAAAAAACTAATATAATTTATGTATTTTCTTATAAAAGTTCCTAAACACTTTATCCATATAAAAGTTCTTATAAAAACCAACATATTCTCTTTCTAGTTTCATAAAAGTTCCTCAACATTTTTTACACATTATAGTTTCTTCACATATTATATTTGAACAAATCTGTGTTTTTACTTATTGCTACTACTTGAGAAAAATAATTAAGATCTAAATTATTATTTTTTTGAATGGTTTAGATTTTACAAAATCCGCCTTCGACGGGGCCTAAACGCTTAACTTCAAGGGAAACAACACCTTAACTCCAATGGCTTTGTCAATTGGACACAACCCCCACCCTTTAAATTAATGTTTTAAATTGGACCCTTTCCAACGTTCAATGTCGTATTTTCTTCTCTATTTTTTTATTTCAATAAATTGATAATAATATATATTTATTCGGAAAAAAATATGAGTCTGGATGACGTAACACAAAACAAGGTTAAAAAAAACTATAAACATATAAGATAGTTTGTATAAATTTAAGGCGGACTGGATTTTAAGAATCTCACATTTAGGTGGATGGACAATAATAATCTAACTTTTAAATTTCACCACTGACAATCCCACATTTAAAAAAATTTCTCATTGGACCTCTGTTAAAATAACTGATGTTTAAGGCTTTTGATTAGAAAAGGATACAAGTCGATTTATGTAAAACTTACCACGAAATGGTGTAAGTCCCGTGTCAATGGATCTTTCAATGATATCAAACACTAATCTTATGTTAGTGTGGAAAACTAACACAAGATGATTCAAGAAACAATAAACCAAAACAATATATCACCAAAAGCTTATCTTGCATTCACCAATAAACGATGACTAATACTAGACACCAAGATGTTTCGGCTGGCTCCTTAGACTTCTAAACCACTGATCCACCCTAAACAAACACTAGAGAATTGTTTATATACCAAACACTTGGGCCTAGAGCCCCTACCAATCCCAGCCGAAACCATCATGACCCAAAATATTGTTTTGACCCAAACATAATACTAAACATAATTACAAGTTCAACCCTTAACTATCACTAGCATACTATGCATAAACCTTCAGGTTCTGACAATCTCCCCCTAGGTTTATAGCATAGAGTCATGATGATCTTTAACTGCTTCCGCTGCCACTTATCTTGTCTTGATAGACACCGAATCCTTTCTGTCTAACATGCAGTGCACCAGCCACAGCTGTAGTCCACTGTTTTGCAGCACATTCATATTTATCAGTCGATCTAATATGGTTCTGAACAAGCACTTCAAGATCTTGTATGCTCAAATTCAGTAAATCCACTGGTCAGTTAATCTGAACTGCACGTCATCATCACACACAATCAACGCCTGTCCCAACGTCTCATCATAGGCCCAGAAATAAGACTGGTTGCGAGTTAAAATAGAAAAAACATTTTAGAAAACCATCAAAATCTCGAGTCGGAATCAGAAGGTTTCGAGTCGAAATCAAAGATTTCGAATCAAACCAAAAGGTTTCGAGTCAGAACCTAACAGTTCTGAGTCTGGTATCGAGTCGGAACCAAGAGGTTTCAAGCCGAAACCGGACAGATCTCGAGTCAACTGATGTTTCCACTCGCAACCTCAGTCGAAATCTCCCAAACAGTTTTAAGCAGTATTAATTGTTGATTACAGATCAAACTCCAAAAACATATAATGATCCTAGTTGAAGACCAAATTATGAAGAAAATTAGGGTTCTTAAACATCTTCAAAACTTTATAAGTTTCTTAATATCTTCAATCAATCTTCAACCCAAAACAAGGATTTAATCGAGATTACCTTAGTATCACCGGTGTTAGTCAGTCGGAATCGAGATCGGAACCAGAGAGAATGTCAGAGAGAAAACACAAGATTTCGAGTGAATATGAGATTCCGACTTGGAAACCCACTCTATACCCCCACCAATCATGGGCTGGGCCACATCAACCCAGACAGGCCCAATGGTTTCGAGTTGCGACCATCGTTTAGAAACGAGACCACTGTTTCGAGTCGGAACCACAATTTTTAATCA
>CAMTDV010001634.1:18571314-18713814 GCA_947069175.1 Scalesia atractyloides
TGGAGGTCGGGTTTCCGCGTATCTGGGAGAGCAAAGGGGCTGGGGCGGTCGAGTAGTCGACCTTGGCCACAGCGCCCGGTGTCACGGTGGTTGACACGTCGTTCCTTGCCGTTAAAAAAAAAGAAGTGTAATAAATTTGTTTATTTCTAATTGATTTAGGGAACTAGTCTTGTAGTGAAAACTAATAGAGATTTACAGGGTGAGTTAACGGATAACAAAATGATTATCTAATTGGCCATTTTAAATCCATTATTAGAACCAAATTTGCGTAACTAAATTGGAGAAACATAAAAATTTTATTTATCCTCATGGACTTGGGTTCGATTATCGGGGTGAATAAATTGGACAGAGACGATGGCCGAAGATGTGCGAGGTTGGATAATATTCAATATGTTTGTTTTTTAGCCATAAAAATAAAAAAATAATTTAAAAAAAAACAACAAATATTAACATTGGGTGGTGTGTGTTAGTGTCCTAGCCACATCAGTTGGGTGGAGCCCACCACCCTCCCTCGTTAAAGAGGGTCGTCACTAGATGATTAACCAACCCAATAACGGGCGCCATCATTCACAGTATGCCCATCAAATTTGGTGAGAAATGTTTTATATTATATTATAAAAAATAGTTGTAAGTGTTTGTGAATGAAGAAGAGTGAAATGCTACTATTCATATGTATATACTAATGGTACATTGTTCATCTTCTATAATTTTTAATATATTTTGAAAATGACTGTGAGTGGATGAAAAAGAAAAGATAATGATAAAGATATAAAAATATATTATTAATTGAAATAAGAGACAAAATTTAGATGTAGTATAATAAAAATGTAGATTTGGTGGAACGGATGTGAATACTCTCAGGGTTTGATCTCTTTGATTTATTTACTTTTAACCCAAAACTTTCATGTTTTGTAATTTAATTACAACACTTTTTTTTTATTTTCAACTTTGCTCCTATATACTTTTCATTTTCGTAAGTTTTTCGTTTTACGTTTCGTTCAAAATTTTACGAATTAACACGTTGGAACGTGGGTGTGTGGTTCAACGTTGTTTTGTATGTTTTTCCCGTTTGACAGGCCTGTCGCAACGCGTCTATTAATCTTCGTTTAACAAGTTCATTCCAATGCGGGTCCTAAAGCGACTTAGTATTTTCTTTCTACGTTTTCGTCTCGGTCTAATTTCTTCACATTAACATGCCGCAACGGGTGTGCGTGATTCAACGATTTTACGTCTGTCTTTCGTTCAGTGATATGTTCTCTTTTCTTAATATTTTATTTTACGAGCTCTTCTGTTGTTGGTGATGTGGCATTGGGGCTACTTGGCACGATTTTACAAACGTGTTTAGCCTATTAATTTTTTTTACTAAAAATAATTTGTTTCAAGTTTACCCCTGTACCTCCTTTGCCTAAAAAAAACTATTTTTACGTGCAAATTTTTATGTGTGTGTCGGTATGAATTCGATTTGCTCAATTCAACGTAAACTTTTTTTTTCTCAAAATGAGTGAGATCAAATATAATACGTTTTTGTTTAAAATAAACATTTTTTACGTGTACTTTTATGTACGTTTCGGTATAAATTTGAGTTAGTGTATGTTTCAACAAAAACTTTTTTGGGAAATGAGTGAGGTCAATATAATATGTTTACGTGCTTATTTAATGAATGTTTTGTTAATTTTGTTTCGAACCGAGTGGATTTAAATTTTGGTTTCTCTTTTTCCCTTTTTTTAAAGTTCTAATTAATCTCTTTTGATTATACATGTCAGCTTTTCCGTTATACCCGTTACGTTTTCTATAATATGTCGAAATGCATGTTTTCATATGGGTAACGCATCACATAACGTTTGGACTAATCTATTCGATTTTGTGATGTACCCGCGCCGTAACGCGCGCGGGTGTTCTTACTAGTTTATATTAAGAGACGAACTAATAACTCCATTTTGTAAGTATGTTATTATTGAGGAATATTTTTTTCGGATTATATAATTATTTAGAGAACATGGTTGGATGATGATTGTGTTTAAAGAATTTCAAAACAAGGTCATCATAAAACCTTTTTATATACTTTAATAAAAACAGTTTCGGTTATATAATTTAATTTTTTCGGTAATTAATAAAGTGTTTTAGTGTTCTTTTAAGCAAAAAAAAACATCTATAAAATAAAAAAAGTGGCCAACTTTGATATTTTATAGAACAATTTCATTTTTAGTATAGCTTAGGGATTGAACGAATGAAAAAACAAAGCCTTATATAAAGCCTTATAATACTTTGATTAATACCGACTAATCATAACTTTAGTTTTACCATTGTTGCTACAACAAATACAAGACCAAGGATAGTGGATAGATTGGTTAGGCTAAAAGGCTCCAAGGATTCAGATTAGCCTAACGCAGGTCGTGGGGTCCCCCTACGTTTGCGAGACGTAGAGAGAGGTTCACTAGTTCTTTTGTTGCTGTTGTTCACTAAGGATCCAAGACCAATTCAGTCGAGGATGTCGATGCTTAGTGGAGCCGTGTTGTTTAGGATGTAAAAAAGAGACATGCAAGAAGCAAGTTCTCTAAGGGAGAGAAGAGAAGATCAGAGAGTATAGTCTAGTCTCCACTGATTTGGTGTGTTCTTTCATGGCTGCTTGTTGTATCTTATATAGGAGAAGGATCTTCCCAAAAGGGAAACCTTTGACTGGTGAACCATTGCTGCAGTAGGGGACTTACCCTTTTAGGAGTAGAAGGCTTTTGACCTGCGGTTAATGGGATGCTCTCTGTGCACATGTTTCTTCTTTTCGGCTGAGAGACTTGGACAAGTAACCAGTGAGTTGATGGCCACTGTTTACATGCTTTTTGCTGTTCACATACTGTTCACCCGAGTTGGCGGGATACGAACCCTTTAACCCTTTTAACCTTTCAAGCGTTAACGTGCAAAAACCATTTTATTGAGTTTGAGCTACCCGGTCATTAGCCCCCCAAGTCAGAGGTTTTTGGGAAGTAGGCTCAAACACTTCTGACTTTTAACATTATTTTTATTTGCTTAAAGGCTTCAAGGCTTGAAGGCTTGAATCGGTTCGTTGCAGTTGAGATTTTTTGAAATTTGAAATGTTGACGAGCAGTTGATTTGACAAGGGCGGTTTCTGCAGGGAGCAGTTTCCTATTGTCTGCTGTGCAATAATAACTCCTATTGCCCTTTTATTATTCATTTTCTCTTTAATAGATAAACAAAAACTTTATCATTTTCTCTCAAGTTTCTCTCATATCCTTCATCAGGTTAGTGTTCTTTCCTCTTTGTTGCTTTCTTTTTACTATTTCCGATGGGTGCTAAGAAGGATCTGTCGAGTACATATTCCTGTTTGACCCAAGAAGAAGTAGAGGCTTTTTGTATCAAATGGGGTATCGGTTTGGATTTTAAACTGGTTGCACCAGGTTGTGATGTTTCGATTGATCGATGTCCTCCTGGGTCGATTGCTTTGTATTGTCGCCACTTCGAGTTTTCTAACCTCCGTCATCCGTTTTCGATGTTTGTTTTGAATATTCTGGAGTATTATCGCGTTTCATTTGCTCAGATTCATCCACAGGGGATGTCTAGGGTTTTGCATTTTGAACTTTTGTGTCGTGCTAATGGGTATGACCCAACTCTTTTGGCCTTTCGGCGGTTTTTTCGTCTTGCAAAAAATGGTGACTAGTATACATTTGAAACTGCTAAGGTTGATACTTGTTTGGTTTCATCTATGGTTACCAGTCTTGGTGTTTGGAAAAATCGTTTCTTTTGGGTATCTGAGACTATAGTTCCTTTTAAGATGGTGTGGAGGCATCCGGATGCTGTTCTCAATGAGCCAGAAACCTTAGAATCTGAGGTTAACAGTTGTTTCCTTGATGCTCTTAGGGCTTGTCCTTCAAGGGTTCGCCTGTTCCCTGAACATTTGTTGGTTTTGTTGGGTGTTAGTAAACTGTGGGATAAAAAGGATCGAGATCCTGTTCTAATGAGGGTGGACAAGGTATGCGTTTTATTTTTGTGTATTTGGATTTTGTTTTATCGTCACTTATGTTTTAAAACCTTTGTGTTGGTTTCTGCAGTTATGTCTGCTCTTGATTTCATCAAAAGTGATGACACATCGGACGTTGGGTTTGACGATGCTGAAGCCACGAAGGGGGAGGATGCTGTTATGAAAGGGATAGAACATAGGTTTGAGGGATCCGGTTATGTGAATGTGCCAAATGTGAAGGGGTTTTCTAAGTCTGTTGTGAAGGGTGCTAGCCGGCGTTCAAATCGCCATTTGATCAAAGGTGTTGACCAACCTTCAAGTTCTGGTCCCCTTGATCCGAGTGGTGAGGTGGAGGTTTCAGATGACTTGGTTACTTCTGTTGAGGGTGAAAAGGAAGGTTTATCTGTGTTAGTTGGGAAAAAGAGAGGTGTTGCTAAGGGTGGTGTATCCATGGCATGCTCTTCTGCCAAAAGTGTTAGTGAGTCTAAAAGGTTGGATGCAGATGCTGTTTATGTGCCCAACTGGAGTGTCAAGGTTAGTGACAGTTTTAAGGATGCGGCTGTTTGTGAAGATGTGCTGAATAATTTTGCTCCTCCAATGGTTCGTGGTTTCATTGCTGAGATGGAGGATGACATGATGTTATCTCGTCTGATGTTAAGCGCTTGCAACTTTACTGCTATTCTTCCTTAACGGATTGCCCGTTTTCGTAAACGGATGCATGAGTATGAAGCATTTTCAAAGAATAGAGACAAGATGAAGGCTTCCATTGATGAGTTGAAGAAGGAGAGTGAGAGTTTTGCTAAGAAGGAGGAGGCATGGGTTAAGAAGGTTGGTGAGCTTACACAAAAGCATGAGGCAGAGGTTGGTGACTTGAAGAAGCAGTTGGAGGCTTAAATGGGGGAGAAAGATAAGATGGCAGCCTCCCTTGCTCAGGCGAATGACGATAACAAGTGGCTTATTGAGCAGGGTTTTCAGCAGGTGGTTACTTATCTTCTTCATTCTGCCGAATTTAACAGCGTCTTGGGTGGTGTGTATGGCAAACTTTTAACCCATGGAAGGCATCAGGGTTATGTCGTTGGTTACAAGGCTTGTGAATCGAGATGAGACGAAAACGAGATTGCTCATTGCTCACAACATTATTAAGTGACAATAATTAATTAAACTATATTTCATTTCATAAGAATTGTCAAATACATCAATGTAACAAAACAAAGAACAATCTAACATTTGCAAAGTCATAACAAAATTGATACGTCGACATTAAACCTAACGTCTAATTTGTGTGTATCTAGTCCTTGCTATATTGTTTTCATAGCGTCATCTCCTTCAACCTGTAACATGTTTTAAAATAAAGTCAATGCAAAAGCAAAGGCGAGTACACAAGTTTAAGCATAGCATACGTATACGAATAAAGTTTTAACAATCCTCACGGCAACTAAATCTATACAAGAGCAATATCAAGGCATGCAATGCTAATAATCAAACCCGTAACGCAATCACGATGTTTTAACATGACCTCACGTGTAAAGCGATGGAGGTGGATGCGTGAATTCCTATAGTGCTAAGCATGTCAAACAAGGCTAAAAATAGTTAATGACTAAAGCACAGCACAACGTTTATCCCTAGACAAGCAACAAGTATACGATTCAAGTAGTCATGTGTATAGGATTGTTTGTGCGTTTCATAAAGTTTAAGTGTTTGTGATTTTTGTATATGGAAACATGTTACATCCAAAAAGTGATATAAACAAATGTGGGTCGAGTGTACTCACAATATTGCATATGTTTTCCGATTGGTGATTCCGTGAAGAGTTGGAGGTTGGAGCTTCAAAGCTTCTTTTAAAACACTTAATGTTTTCTTTTAGAACTCTTAGAGCTCTCTTCCTTGCTTGGAAGATTTGAGAGAAGTATAGAAGTTGAGAGAAGAATGGGTGGAACACTTAGTGTCCTTTTAGAATTCTTGATTTAGAGAGATTGAGATCACTAAAGAGATGGAGAGAAGAATGGTGTGAAGAAAATGGTAGAAGGGGTTGGTATTTATAAGTTGAAAATGTGGAAAAGGGTGAAATATGATTGGTTAAAGAAGGTGGAAGAGGATTGAGAAGGTGATTGGTGGAGAAAGGAGGTGGAAAAGGATGAAATATGATTGGTTAAAGAAGGTGGAAGAGGATTGAGAAGGTGATTGGTGGATAAAGGAGGTGGAAAAGGGTGAAATATGATTGGTTAAAGAAGGTGAAAGAGGATTGATGAGGTGGAAATATAATTGGAATATTTCTTGGTATTTCTTGAGTATATATTATGTAATTGAGCATATAAAAAGTATAAAAGTATAATTCGAGTATTGAGGATGTGCGTGTAAGTATTTATGCGTATAAAAGTGTCGGTTTGCGTATAAATACGTATTTTAAATGATCGGTTGTGTGAATAAAATAAAAAAAATATAAAATATGAATTTTATTATGATTAACGCCTCGAATTGTGAGATTGAAATTAAAATACGAATGTAAGGTTTCTAAAATTAGAATACGAATACGAACATTTTTTAAAATAGAAATACGAAGATACGAGGCGTTACAGTCTCCCCTACTTTAGGAAATTTCGTCCCGAAATTTATTCAAGAGGAAGACCTTGGAGGAAAAACATTTTGGCTAGAAGAATGATTGTCTAAAATCGAGATTTGGATGTTTGAAATGTGTTGAAAAGTATGAAGTTTTGAGGAACAAAAAGATAGGTTTATAAAAAGGGTTCGTTTGTCTAAAATGATTCGAGGCATTGAGCATAAGTAAAACGTGCATGTGTGTGTATAGACAAGCGAGTTTAAACAAGTTTGAATAACTCAATGACAAGGTATTTTAAAATGTGATACCTAAGAAGGAAGCTTTCGTATAAAACAATATGTATTTTGATGAAAAGTGTGACCGCACTATTGGTTGTAACAAAAATTTTCGTTGGATTTAAAGAGCATTGGCAATCTTAGTATTGTAGAGAATTCTTTATCGGTGAAAAAAACGAGGAAGTTAGGTATTTGAAATAAAAAAATGGTTTTGGAGGTAACTGCCAACTAAGTATGTTTGCGCATAAATAAAGAATGGAAAATAGTTTTTAAGTGTAAGAAAGTATTTTAGGGTCCGAATGTGTAAACTGATTGATTGTAAACGGGGTTTGTATAAAAGACAAGGATGTCGGGGAATAATGGAGGCATAAGTGTGAACGATTGATTTGATAAACGGATATGAGTATAAGAATGGCATGCGTATTGAAAGCGATGAGTTAAGAATGGGGTCTCTCGTGGATAATCGGATATCACGCGCTTAGCAATGCGTTTGTGAGTTGTTAAAGTTTGCGTGTTAGGTCGTATTATGGTCTGTAAATCACCGAATTTCTCATGGCACGTATTACGAAAGTTTGACAGCATGGTGAAAACACTTATGTATAGGAAGTACCAGTGGCGTATCCACCATGTTTTGACCACGTTGCGACCGTTTCGTTACTCGATGCAATGTTACGTTCCGTGTGTTACCATACGCGGTAGTACACTCTATGGTTCTCATGCGCTTATCGCTATAATCCCGTGTGCACCCGCGATTATACCGATCATCACATGATCCGCATAGCTTGTACTAGCAGCGCATGAATAAAGGTGTACATAAATTCTGAAAATAAGTTCGCGTGTGTGTAAGAACGTAGTGCGTAGGCATGTTTGCGTGCAAATAGCTTGTGGCCCACGTAAGCGAATCCCTCGGGTTTCGCTCGCGCATAGGCACGAATATGAATACGAGTACAAGTATAGATATGTGTATGAGTATAAGCATAAGTATGGAAATAAGTATAAGCATGGATATAAGACGTATATGCATGAATGTGATGATAAGTATAAGTGTAATACCCCTGTAACACCCCTGCCCCTCGTTATCACCAATATTGTCCGCTTTGCCCTTGATGGGTGGCCCATTCAGGAACTCACGACTTTGTTTTTGGTTGCCCTGGTGGAGACTTCCCAGGAGGTCACCCATCCTAGTACTACTCCCACTTGAGCACGCTTAACTGTGGAGTTCTCCTCTCATCCACTAGCATTAAGCCCAAAACGCGTTGGTGATTTTAGAGGTAGGGCATTACTTACGAGCCAGGAATCTCTCGTGTCCACGGACGATGTTGGGAGGTATGCCATTAGGTGTTATAACAAGCATGAAAGATATCACGTATTTTCAAGAACATGAATATGTGTATAATTATGAACGTCAACAAGTGTAACAGACGATAATGGTGCGTATGATATGAATTGAATGCTACGAATTTATTTACATAAAATAGTCGAGAAATCAGGGTATGTAAAACGAATGATACGTTTAAAATGTCATGCAACAGTTGACTAAACCATGTACGAGGATACGCATGTATTGTTGTTTGAGCAAAACTTTGAGGTTATCGCTTCTAAAATAGGCTTAAGTTTAACTTAGAATATAGGATCTAGTGTGTGAATATAAAGGAATATAAGGTACTTATTGATTATGCGTTACGTATTTTGTAAAGGACGGGAGTGCTACCATTTGTTTTAAAAGAATTTAAGTAGGTCGAAAATGGTTGGTCCTCATAAAGTTTTCTTGCCCACGTGTTTTGAAACTTACGTGACATTTCGGGAGGTGTATGATAAGGTATTAAAATAGTAAGTTCGCATTGTTTTCAAAGGATTAAGAGATTTGAAATTTAGTGGTGCTTGGGAAACGTTGACTCTTGAGAGGAAATCCGTGTTAATTGATTTAATGACCGTTGAAAAACGTTTAGCAAAATGTTTTCTTAATCGCGATGAGAGATTTAGAGGGTGTTTTGGGGTTGAGTTTTGAAAATAGATTATGCGTTCTGAATAATCAAAATCAGATAATTAGTTGTAACAAAACATACTGTAGGAAGATAGTGTTTGGATTTGATTATGTTATTTGATATCACAATAATCAGGAAATCAACTATTTGAGTGTTTGAAAAATAATATATATACATGTACATATAGAGTTGTAAATAGATGAGCTTTGATCTCTAAAATAAGTAAAACAAATCAGTTTTTTTTTATTATATATATATATATATATATTTTTTTTTTTTATTTCCAAACACTAAAATAGATTTTTATTTATTTATTTATTTAATTTTTACGCCTCCAAACACAAAACAAAATATTAGGTTGCAAGAACAATCCCAAACACACCTTTAGTACAACGACCCCATAATGCCTATAAGATATTGGTTTGATTTTTTTTTTTTTTTTACAACGAAAATTTTTAACATAAAGTTATTGCGTGAGTGTGTTTTAGTGATTAAGTTAAACATAAGACTTGTGGGCAAGGTATTCGTTAGACCGATTAAGTTGGTATGTAGCATTCTGTCGAGCTTTAAAAATCGTAAAACAGAACGTTTCATGTGGTGACCAAGTATATGCGTATGAGATTTATATGAAATAGATTACAGAATGGGAAATACGTTGGATAAAATAGTACGATTTGAAATTCGTCTAAGTAAGAATTTTGACAATATGATAAAAGATTTAAGTATACAATTTAAACATGTGGTTTGTGTAATAAAGTCTCCAAGAAGGAGGGTTGGTAACGATCACCGAGGTATGGGAATCACCCCTAATCCGTTGGTGAGGTCGTTTTAAGGAAGGAAGGAAACAAAGTTTGATCGTCTAGGTAAGGAATTCACTCCTATCTTGACGACGGTCTCCAGTTCGGACTTTCCGAGAAATATAAGTCTAGTTGGTGACGTTTTGAAATCATGTATGCAAATAATGTATAAGTGGATGAAAATGTTTAATATGAATTGCGTAAAAACCTTAAAATAAATTAGAAACTTGAAAGAAATGGTAACAAGTATATAAAAAGTCATGTATAAATTGAAATGGTATAAAAGAGAGTCTCAGAAAACATTAGACTGTTTCGGGTAGAGAAACGTCGACTACTCCAAAGTGAATCGAAGATCCTTTTGAATTAGAGAAATGTGCTTTGGCCTATAGGTAAAACGCTCTCGTCGAGAAGCGATTAACGGCATTTTACCCTTCCAGTTATTACACGTCTCTAATCGATTGGAAAATCGAAACTTTGGCGAGATTGAAAATCGAGGAATGGGACTTAATCGACAAGGTGCGGGTTTCACCCCTAACTCGACGATTTCGTACCCTAAGTGTGGTTGCCACTCTTCGGGTCAAAATTAATTTCGACACTTTGACGAGAGTCCACTAGAGTTTGAATGGGAAGTTTTCCATCAAGGTGTGGATGTCACTCCTAACTTGATGGTGTAACTTCGTAAAAAAAATAAAGAATAAGCGTAATGAGAATCGTTCACCAAATTGTGGATATCACGCCTATTTTGGTGAAGTCGTCTCGCTTGTGTAATACGAGTGTTTTCGAGTTTAGTATAATCGAGTAATATGCATTAGGGAAGGCGTATGATTGAAATAATGTAATGAGTATGAACACGTAAAGCATTTCATAAATTTAACATATAGGAGACGTTTTAAGAAATTAGCATGCGAATCACGTATGGTCAAGTATGGTACTTAACTATAGACCAGGTCAAAAGCGTAGCAATCTACCTAATTCCCTATAGTTATGGCTCTGATACCAATCTGTAACACCCCAACCGATGGCGGAAACATCGGGATGAGACGAAAACGAGATTGCTCATTGCTCACAACATTATTAAGTGACAATAATTAATTAAACCATATTTCATTTCATAAGAATTGTCAAATACATCAATGTAACAAAACAAAGAACAATCTAACATTTGCAAAGTCATAACAAAACTGATACGTCGACATTAAACCTAACGTCTAATTTGTGTGTATCTAGTCCTTGCTATATTGTTTTCATAGCGTCATCTCCTTCAACCTGTAACATGTTTTAAAATAAAGTCAATGCAAAAGCAAAGGCGAGTACACAAGTTTAAGCATAGCATACGTATACGAATAAAGTTTTAACAATCCTCATGGCAACTAAATCTATACAAGAGCAATATCAAGGCATGCAATGCTAATAATCAAACCCGTAACGCAATCACGATGTTTTAACATGACCTCACGTGTAAAGCGATGGAGGTGGATGCGTGAATTCCTATAGCGCTAAGCATGTCAAACAAGGCTAAAAATAGTTAATGACTAAAGCACAGCACAACGTTTATCCCTAGACAAGCAACAAGTATACGATTCAAGTAGTCATGTGTATAGGATTGTTTGTGCGTTTCATAAAGTTTAAGTGTTTGTGATTTTTGTATATGGAAACATGTTACACCCAAAAAGTGATATAAACAAATGTGGGTCGAGTGTACTCACAATATTGCATTTGTTTTCCGATTGGTGATTCCGTGAAGAGTTGGAGGTTGGAGCTTCAAAGCTTCTTTTAAAACACTTAATGTTTTCTTTTAGAACTCTTAGAGCTCTCTTCCTTGCTTGGAAGATTTGAGAGAAGTATAGAAGTTGAGAGAAGAATGGGTGGAACACTTAGTGTCCTTTTAGAATTCTTGATTTAGAGAGATTGAGATCACTAAAGAGATGGAGAGAAGAATGGTGTGAAGAAAATGGTAGAAGGGGTTGGTATTTATAAGTTGAAAATGTGGAAAATGGTGAAATATGATTGGTTAAAGAAGGTGGAAGAGGATTGAGAAGGTGATTGGTGGAGAAAGGAGGTGGAAAAGGATGAAATATGATTGGTTAAAGAAGGTGGAAGAGGATTGAGAAGGTGATTGGTGGAGAAAGGAGGTGGAAAAGGGTGAAATATGATTGGTTAAAGAATGTGAAAGAGGATTGATGAGGTGGAAATATAATTGGAATATTTCTTGGTATTTCTTGAGTATATATTATGTAATTGAGTATATAATAAGTATAAAAGTATAATTCGAGTATTGAGGATGTGCGTGTAAGTATTTATGCGTATAAAAGTGTCGGTTTGAGTATAAATACGTATTTTAAATGATCGGTTGTGTGAATAAAATAAAAAAATATAAAATATGAATTTTATTATGATTAACGCCTCGAATTGTGAGATTGAAATTAAAATACGAATGTAAGGTTTCTAAAATTAGAATACGAATACGAACATTTTTTAAAATAGAAATACGAAGATACGAGGCGTTACACGGCGATTCTCAGGAGAAGTCTTCCCTTTATCAGCCTGAAGCTCTCAAAGTCTTCCAAGATTCAGTCCGAGAGATGGAGCGTTTGACCTATTCTTATGTTGGTGAGGTTTCTAAGTGCTTTGGCAAGCCAATATCTGTTTTGCAAAGTCTGAAGCCTCGTGGTCTTGATGAGGATGCATGCAAAGAGGTGTTCAAGTCTTTGTCGAAGAAGCGCTCATGCTCTATGGACAGTGAGGAAACCTTTTCTGGTGCTGATGAAGGCTTGAAGGATCCAAGCCTTGAAGCCTCGTGGACGGCAGCTGAATAGGGTAAAAAGAAGAAGAGGAAGACCAAGAAGACAAAAGGCGATGAAGCCGGTGCCTCAAAGTCTGTGGTTAGTGATGCCAAGTAAAAACTTTAAAACTCATTCGTAGCTTTCTTAGCATCTTAAACAATGTTATGTTATTTATGTCTTTTTTTGAATAATTTAGGTTTTGCAGAAACCCTTAAGGTTTCTGCTTTGTGGTTGTGGTTGGCCTTGGTGGCCGTTTGGACAATTTGATGGGAACCCTTGTGGTTTCCTTATTAGCCTTGGTGGTTGTATGAACAATATTTAGGTTATGGCCCTTAAGGCCTTTTATGTTTATGCATCGTTTTACTTGATGTTTTGTATCTTTGTCGTTCATGTTATAATGATACTTGTCTTGTTTGTTTGATGTGTCTGTTTATCTAATTTTCCTTAAGAAGATTTAGTGCTGCAGTCACTTTGGCTTCAAGGCTTCATTAGGTAAAAAAGCACATGTTGTCTATCCTTTATTACTGCTTAGTGTATGTGTATTTCGTAAACTTTCTTCTAAAGTTTAAGGACAGTTGATGTAAGTTGTTTAGACCCGTCTATGAGACTAGTTTGTTGAAAAAATTTTCTATGTCTCATGGAGTTGAATTGATACAGGAACTCACCCCTTATATAGGTTCATTTAACCCTTGCACCTATTGAGCGATGTGGCCTGGGAGCTCATCCCCTTACATGGCCCTTGCCATGGAGTTTTTTGCAAGGTTCTCAACCTGATTATAGGATAGTTAAGACAAGTTATGATAAAAGCTTCATCATTCATTCAAGAGGTTTTTCGTTTACAAAAGGGGAGATTATACAACTCCTGAAATACATTCTAAATTTTTGTCTAGACATGGAACCTTTTAAGGGTTTGGCCGTTCCAGTGCCTGGGAAGCTTTTTGCCTTCTATGTCGGCCAACTTGTAGGATCCTCCTTTGTGGGCCTCAAGGATTGTGTATGGCCCCTCCCATTTCGGGTCAAGTTTTCCTTGGTTTTCTTTTTTGCTAGCCTCGTTATTTCGAAGCACGAGATCCCCTGGTTTGAAACGTTCATGTTTTACTCTTGCATTGTAGTAGGCTTCCATTTTTTGTTTGTATTTGGCTTCCTGAATGGCGGACTGATCACGAATTTCTTCGAGGAGTTGTAAGTTCAACATGGTCTCTTTGTTGTTTGTTTCGAGGTCCATGTTGAGTGTTCTTTGAGTCACAACTCCAATCTCTGCTGGAATTACAGCTTCTGAGCCAAATACCAAGCTGTGTGGTGTTCTTCTATGGCTTGTTTTTTCTGTTGTTCTTATCGCCCATAGAACGTTTGGGAGTTCTTCGAGCCAATTGATTTCGTGTTTTCCTAGTCGGTTCTTGATACCTTCAACTATGCTGCGATTGGTTCTTTCGACTTGACCATTGGATTGTGGGTATGCGACCGAGCTAAAGACTTGGGTTATTCTGAATTCCTTGCACCATGTGCTGAAAGGCTTTTCAACAAATTGCTTCCCGTTATCTATGACCAGGACTCCTGGCAACCCGAAGCGACATATGATGTTTTCCCAAACAAAGTCGATAACTTGTTTCCCTGTTATCTTTGCGAGTGGCTTGACTTCGGGCAACTTGGTAAAGTAGTCCACGACTACTAATAAAAACTTCACTCCACCCTTGGCCTGTGGGAATGGTCCAACGATATCCATTCCCCATTTGTGGAATGGCCAGACTGAAGTGATGGGCTTGGGGCTCTTGGGAACCGGTGCATGTATTTGACAAGCTTCACACTTTCTTAGTTGCTCGGCGGCATCTATAGAGGGCCAAAAATACCCGAGATTCATCAATTTAGCAACCACTGATCTTGGTCCAAAATGAGCTCCACATATTCCCTCGTGAACCTCATTGACTAAATATTGGCTTTGCTCAGGACCAACACATCTCAGCAACGGTGCAAGGTATCCTTTCTTAAAAGGGTTTCCCCTTGCAACACGTATTGTCTGGACTTTACTCGAACCCTTTCGGCCTCTATCGGATCAATGAGTAATTCACCATGTTTGAGAAAATTTTCAATAGGAGTCATCCAATTAGGGCCTTCTTCAGTGATCACGTCTTGAACCTCCAATTCTTGGATGGAAGGGGTTTTCAACACTTCAACCAACACTTTTTTGGTAAGATGAGCAAACGTGAGGGATGCAAGTTTGCTCAAAGCGTCGGCTCTTTTGTTTTGGGATCTGGGGACTTGCTTGATGGTACATTCTTGAAATGTGTTCATCAACTCTTTTGAGCTTTCCCGATACTTTTTCATGTTGGGTTCTTTTGCAACATAGCTATCGTTGACTTGACTTGAAACGAGCAACGAGTCCGTGAAGACTTGAAGCCTTTGAACCTTCATTTCTTTGGCTATCTTTAAACCAGCGATCGGCGCCTCGTATTCAGCTTCGTTGTTAGTGGTCTGAAATTCAAGTCGAAGAGCGTATGTAAACTCTAAACCTTCAGGGCTGATTAAAATGAGCCCAGCCTCTGACCCTTCAATGCTGGAAGCCCCATCGGTAAAAAGCTTCCAGGCTTCAGGGTCAGAGGGTTCAGTGGCTGTGAGATTAACTTCAGTGATTTCTTGCTTTGGTATTTCTACGATAAAATCTGCCAGGACTTGGGCTTTGATATCTTTTCTGGGGACATAGGTGATGTTATGTTCACCTAGTTCCACAGCCCATTTGGCTAATCGTCCTGAATTTTCTGGTTTTTCAAGCACACTTTTGATGGGTTGTCGGTGACCACTTGTATTGGGTGTGCTTGAAAGTACCTTCTGAGCCATCTAGCCGTTTGGACTAGGGCTAAAGCAAGTTTTTCCAAAGGAGGATATTTGATCTCAGTCAGTTTTAGCGTTTTACTGAAGAAATGAACGGGTACCTGAACTTTGTCTCGCTCGATAGTTAAGGCCGCGCTTATGGCTTCTTCAGCAGCTGAGAGGTAGACAGAGATTGTTTCTCCCGTTTCTGGGGCTGCTATGGTCGGGAGTGAAGCTAAGTGTTGCTTCATCTGGTTAAAAGCTTCTTCTGCTTCTTCCGTCTATCTAAAGTCTTTTTTGTTTGCACACCCCTTGAGTGTTTTGAAAAATGGGAGAGACTTCTCAGCTAGCTTGGAGGTAAAACGCTTCAGGGCTGCAAGTCTTCCGTTTAGACTCTCAACTTCTTTTTTGCTTTGTGAGGATTTTGTTTCCAAAACAGCTCTGACCTTGTTTGGATTGGCTTTTATACTTTGCTTCCCCATAATATGCCCCAGAAATTTGCCTTCCTCAAACCCGAATGAACATTTTACCGGGTTGAGCTTCATGTTGATTTTTCTCAGATTTTGGAAGGTTTCTCGAACGTCGTCGAGCATTTGATACTCGGTTTTGATTTTTATCACTAAATCATCGACGTAAGCTTCCATGTTTTTTCCACTTTGACTGGCGAATGCTTTGTCAATTAGGCGTTGGTAGGTTGCACCGGCATTTCTTAGGCCAAAAGGCATCTTTTGATAGCAAAAAATACCCTTGTCTGTGTGAAATGCGGTTTTTCTTCATCTTCTTCTTTCATGAGGATTTGGTGATATCCTTTGTAAGCATCGAGGAAACACTTAAAAGGATAACCAGTAAGAGAGTCGACTTTGAGGTCAATTTCTGGTAAAGGATAACAATCCTTTGGACATGCTTTATTCAAATATTTGAAGTCGATACACATCCTCCAAGACATGTCGGGCTTTTGAACCATAACAGGGTTGGCGATCCATGATTGGTACTTTACTTCTCGAAGGATTCCAACGAGAACAAGCTTTTCAACTTCTTGGCATGCTGCCAGGCTTCGTTCAGGAGCTAGACTCCGTTTCTTTTGGACTACAGGCTTGACATTTGGTGGTATTCTCAACTCATGTTCAGCAATGCTTCGAGGGATACCCGTCATGTCTTCCGGGCACCAAGCGAAGACATCGCTATAGTGTATGAGCAACTTTTCAAGGTATGATAAAGTTTCTTGGGATAAGTTCATGTTAACCCTTATCCTTTATTCAGGATACTTGGGGTTTATGATCAATCCTTCGTTATCTTCATTCTTGAACTTTCCCCTACAACCATGTAAGCTTCCTGAGTTGGTTGAAGGGTTGCAATCCCTCTTTCGGTGGGAAACTTAACAGTGCCTTGGCCGACTGAGACGGCCATACCAAATGCACATTGACCTGCTTCCTATGATAACATCATAGTTGGAAGGGATGTCGATAACCACAAAGGTAAGTGGCCTGGTTCTTTCCATCTGGCCTTCACTGAAACAGACATCAAGGGTTAGCTGGCTTAAAGGCTTGAGGGGTATGTCAGCGATACCTTTTATAGATGACCCAGAGGGTTGAAGCCTTGAACGTTCCTCCTCAGTGAGACATTTGAAGAACTTTTCAAACATGATCTCGGTGGCCGCCACTGTGTCAATGTAGGCTTGCTTGTCTTACTTGTTCCCACAATTGCTTCGACAACCAGGGGGTTTGCAAGTAGGTTTCCCCGAGGTGGTGGGAAGCAGACATATTGAAGCTCCCAAGCCTCCAAGCGTTGCTTTTTGCGAGAAACTTCTTGATCGATATTTACCATGTTTACTTCTTTGTTTTTTCCTTCAGCCATTTTGTCCCTGAATCCTTTCACTAGATGAGCCAATTCCCCGGACTTAACGGCTTCTTCGATTCTTTTCTTGAGTTGAAAACAATCGTTTGTGTGGTGACCTTTTTCCTCGTGGAACTCGCAGTATTGAGTGGAGTTTTTGTTTTTCTTGCTTTTGGGTAAAGGTCTTGGGGGTCGGAAGTTGTGCTTGATTTCCTCAGTCGCTAGGATTTCTTGAGGGGTTTTGGTCAGGGTTGTGAAATTGACAGTCCTTTCTCTGCTAGGAGGGTTCCGGGGTTCAGGTTTCCGGGAGTCTGAACCCTTGAACTATTTATCGTAGTGACCAAAATTTCCTCTTTTTCTGCTTGGGCTGCTACCTCGCCAGCTAGGTGCCCGTTTCCTTTGTTCCTTGATATCTACGACTTCCTCTCCTCGTATATGTGCTTCAGCCCTTTCAAGGGCTTCTTCAAGAGTCTTGGGTAGGCTCTTGTTGAAGTCTCTTGTGAGATATTTGGAAGTGATAGCGTTCATAAAACCAGCTACCCTCATTTTTTCGTCTGCACCCACGTAGGTGAGACCTTCTTTTTTGTATTTGTCAATAAATTCTCGAAGACTTTCATCGTCCCTCTGTTTGATTTGGAAAATCACAGTGGCGTCTTTTACGTATCTCCTTTGCTGTGAAAAATTGGCCAAGAACCCTTTGCTAAGGTCATAGAAACTTCGAACGCTTTTGGCGGGTAGGTCGTTGAACCATATTCTGGAAGATCCAACGAGAGTTTACATGAACATGAGGCAACACTCAGCGTTGGACCATTTTTCGATTCTGGTCGCGCCGATGAAGATATGTAGGTGATCTTCTGGATCCTCGGTTCCGTCATATGTCTTTATATGAGATGGCATTTTGATCTTTGTTGTCGGCGATTTGCTAGGAAAAGCACGACAGGTTGCTCGGCTTGTAAGGTTTTGCAAGGTCTTCTTCTGCCCTGGTAGCAAGACTCTGACTTATCGTTCCTTGGTGAGTACTCAATACTTGGTTGATGAGCTGAGACCAAGGAAAATATGCCATCATTTGAGCCATCATCTGGGGCATGAGGTTAAAGCCTTGAAGGCTTTCTGGCTGTGCAGCACAAGGCATTCCCATGGAGGCATTTATAACAGCGCCTCGTGCCAGAGGCAAAGTAGCCAATGCTTGTTCCCGTGTGGAGGCTACCGGAGGGGGAACACTTGTTACTGGAGACTGCCATAGCTGCTCGAAGGTGGTCTCATGCCCAGCTCGTGCACTAGTCATGATCGGTTGAGAGGTGAATATGGGGAAGGCTGTCGGGTTAGGCCTTCCATAAGAATAACGGGTAGGGTTAAAAGTGTAACATCCGTCAAAAAATGGATTTACCAGACCCGCTCCGTTTATTAACCGAACAATCAGTTAAAATTTTCGTTGCAAATTAAATGCCCAAAATAATTTTAAACGATACATAATCAATTATTATACGGGAATATATAATTAGTTTTTGAAAAACTGTCAAAAATAAGAAAATAAAAATACTTTGGTTCTGCCGGGTTTCGAACCCGGGTCAGTACCGGTCAGCAAAGTCTTAGCACCCAACACATAAACCACTGCGCCACTGATGTTCTCTGTTAATTATTAAGATCATTAAATTCATATCATGACTTTCCGAATTCAAAACCGGCGCCCAAATGCAGTCGTCGGAAATCCCGGCGATCTCGCCAATAATTTAACGAATCCTTCCGTTATAACGTAAACTTTAAACCTATATCGGTTATAACTGACGTCTGAGTCCGCGACACCATCAATAACCGCCGGAGAAATTCAAACCGATGAATCAAGTCGGAAATCAGACCAAGTTCATCGATAATTTGCCCTATAAATACCCCCTCGAACCTCTGCAAACCTTTTCGCTCAAAACCGCACCCTTTCTCGGCGAAAAAATCACTCGCCGGAATATTTCTGCTCATCACCGGAAAACCGGGTTCTTCATTTCTGAGCCTTACTGAACCCCCTAAGCTTATACCGAAGTCACCCACATCCTTTGTAAGCTTTCTGGAGACTCGCTGCTGCAAGACACCCGACGCCGGAGCCTGTTGCTGTCGCCGGAGTTTTGCCGGAAAACAGAGGAAGCCAGTCGGTATACCTCACGCCTAATTTCCTTTCTTTTTACTTATATCTCATCTGTAATTAACCTAAAAACGCTAAAGAATCCTGATTAAAACTTCGAACCAGATCGTCATCGTTCCTGGTTAAAATCTAACGAAGAAGACGATGGTGCAGTAACATATAAGTATAATTTAAATCAAGAAATAACTCGGGTTAGACACACAGTCCAGCGGTGGACTGTGTGCACATTAAACACACTAACGTCTCGAGTTCGAATCCTGTTCCACACACGCTGCCTTAATAAAAATGATTTTTTTGTTAACCGAACCGGAGTCACACTGTTATATGTTAAGTATATTAATAACCGGAAAAATAACCAAGTTAGACACACAGTCCAGTGGTGGACTGTGTGTATGTTTAATCAAAGCGCACGAGTTCGAGTCCGGTCTTCTGCATCGACCCGGACAATTATTTACCTTTTTAAATAAGTCAGAAATAAAAATAATTAGTTTGTGTTTAAGTATAATAAAAATCAGTTAAGTTAACAAGTTGGACACACAGTCCAGCGGTGGACTGTGTGTTAGTATAAGCCACAGGTCCCGGGTTCGAGACCTGTGGAGCGCACCGATTCCTTGGATTAAATCGTTTTTAGAAAATAAAGGATTTTCTGTTTAACATAATTAATATATAAATATAATTAAAAACAGAAATATTTCGGGTTAGACACGTAGCTCAGTTGGTAGAGCTGCGTGCACGCGTACGGGAGGTCTCGGGTTCGAGCCTCACTCAGCGCACAATTACACGATTCGAACCGGTCAAAGTCAACGGTCAACGGTCAACTGTAGCAAAAAAATCAAATTTTTTTATTATTTTTATTTATTTATTTTAATTAAAAATCAATTAAATATACTTAAAAATAACATTTATAAGGTTAGAAAATAGCCTTAAACTCACAAAAATACACCCAACAATCCTACTAAAATAGATTAATAAAATCCGTTTACTTACCGAACCATAATGATATTTATCTAGGTTAATTTCACTCGTGGTTAAAACCACTTCGCGTGCATTCAACATCATCAACCGAACGCACCCACTGTGAGTGAATCTTACAACTCCCCCTTTTTAATTACACGTTTTGGGGTGTGTCATGTGTCACAAATTAATTAACTCGTTTATTTAAACTTGTGCCATACCATATCGTGATCTAAACTTAGATTGTTTATATTGTTGTGATTACTTATTACATTTTGTCAAATTATATGAAATTCATTCATTAAGCCCATCAGTTCCTCGTGGGAGACGAGTTGAACAACGCGTGCCTCAAAACCAATCCATTATTGTTCATGTGTGTATCATTGAGTTTATATTGTTTGTAGTTGTGTCATTCATATTATCATGTTTATGCAATTCATTCATTAGGCCCATCAGTTCCTCGTGAGTGACGAGTAGAGCAACGCGTGCCTCTAAATGTTCCATTATTGTTCATGTGTGCTTTATTTAATATCTAATGATTGTTGAATAAGTTTACATCTATTTTTACTCATGTTTGGTTGTGCACTTATTTCATAATCAATTTAATAAACTTGTTCAAATGTTTTCCATAGGATTCACTCGCCAACTTTATGTTGATCCAAAAACGCTTTTACACATGATACAGGTGAACAGGTTGAAGCGAGGAAAATATAGGAAATGCCTTAGAAGAGAACAAAGAAGCTTAGATTGATAGTTAGAACATGTTGTAATATTTATTGTAAATTTCCATTAATTTGTATTAAATGAATATGAAACGCATAATAAATGTCATGAGCTTTGATGATAACCCAATCATGCCCCGATCACCTTTTCCGCTGCGGGTCGGGGTGTGACAAAAAGGTTGGTGTATTGTGCTTGGACCAGCTTCATGGCCAGAGGCCATGGGTTGTGAATTGCTGAAAGGTGGAGGTGGTGGTCCCGGCGATAAAGACGGTTCTGGCTCATCATAATCCAACCTTATTCTGACCCCTTTTTCTCGTTCTTGACTTATGTGCTGGTTGAGGAGAGTCCTCAACCACAAGAAATTTCTTGCCACTCCTTCAGGGGTTAAGTGGACATGTTCTGGGGCACTCGAGGTGCCGATTTGTGGGGAAGGAACCCCAGAACAGGAAGGAGTTGGCGTTTGGAAGAACTCAGGGAAAGAGATTCTGGCAGAAGTATCTCCAGGGGTGGAGAGTGGGGTTGTCACAACCGGTGAGGTTGGACTAATGGTGGACGTTAAAGTACTTGGTACTTGATTAACTTCTCCCGGAGATTCGTTTCCTGACATGCTGATCTTGAAGAAAGATGGAGCTACACTACTGGTCTTTTTAGAAGAATAAGCGGCGTAGCCCCACGGTGGGCGCCAACTTGTTGCTACAACAAATACAAGACCTAGGATAGTGGATAGACTAGTTAGGCTAAAAGGCTCCAAGGGTTCAGATTAGCCTAACACAGGTCGTGGGGTCCCCCTACGTTTGCGAGACGTAAAGAGAGGTTCACTAGTTCTTTTGTTGTTGTTGTTCACTAAGGATCCAAGACCGAATAGAATTCAATCGAGGATGTCGATGCTTAGTGGAACCGTGTTGTTTAGGATGTAAGAAAGAGACATGCAAGAAGCAATTTCTCTAAGGGAGAGAAGAGAAGATCAGAGAGTATGGTCTAGTCTCCACTGATCTGGTGTGTTCTTTCATGGCTGCTTGTTGTGTCTTATATAGGAGAAGGATCTTTCCAAAAGGGAAACCTTTGACTGGTGAACCATTGCTGTAGTAGGGGACTTACCGTTTTAGGAGTGGAAGGCTTTTGACCTGCGGTTAATGGGCTGCTCTCTGTGCACATGTTTCTTCTTTTCGGCTGAGAGACTTGGACAAGTAACCAGTGAGTTGATGGGCCACTGTTTACATGCTTTTTGCTGTTCACATATTGTTCACCCGAGTTGGCGGGATACGAACCCTTTAATCCTTTAACCTTTCAAGCGTTAACGTGCAAAAACCATTTTATTAAGGTTTGAGCTACCCCCGTCACCAACAGTACTAATTAAAATAATTTTGACTATTATAACTTTGATTTTAATATATTTTTAAAATGATAAGGTAAAATTATTGAGGTATGCGATATTTTTGATGACCAGAGTTTCATACCTGATTAGAAAAGTGCATACCATACCATTGAGTTGTTACTCATTACTTATTGGGTTTGTAGGTCTATCCATTTTGTGTTTTTACTCGTTAGGATACCATTAGTCCATTCCTCAAAATTAGACCGTAAACTCATCTCAACAATTGACTTAAATTATAGGGGTAACTTTATAGAAATGTAATCAAGTAGATAGAGAGAGAAGTGACAAAGGGTTGAGAGGGTGCTGCAGGCGTGTTCTCGGGCGGCGTTTGGTTGCTTGCGGGTGGCTTCCAGCCGGGCGACTTAGGGGCGGCGGCAAGAGGCGGGAGTTGCAGCGGTGGTGTGTGGTGTCTTCAATGTGCTTCAAGTCATCGTAAACATTACACTTTCATTTTATTTAATTTCTTTTTACAGTATTATTATAATTCGATTTATTGTTATTAGTATTCTATCTTCTAATTTCTAGATATTTAAAAAGAATATTAAAAATAAGAGAAATAAAAGTGACCTGATGACCTGGTAATTACACACTTTTGAAACGAAATTAAAGTTTAGTTACTTTAGAGGGAAAAAAATTTGGATGATTTAATTGAAACAACTGGCAAACTTGGTTACATTTACGTGGCGTTTTTCCTAAATTATAACGTATTTAAATGTATGTGCTTCTAACAATTGTATAATGTTAATAATTTTAATTTTCTAACATAATGTTAATAATTCTAATTTTCTAACAACGTTTGCTTATTTACTATTATTTTAAGATTATAAACTATTAATATATTTTGTTTCTTGGTAAACATATTTAAGTAGTCAAGCGGATATCATATGATATAATAATATCCGTCCAAAATCTATGCAAAAATTTTAAACTAAGCTAATATATTGTTTTATACGTCTTAAATGTTTCAAGCTTTCCCATCATAAACAATAAAAAGTCACATTCTTCATTATCACAAGACGTCAAGTTTTGGTTATGATGTGATCTACTCATCATGTTACGTGTATATATTTTTTTTAAAGGGTGACTTGTACATGGATCATTGGTCACCGGGTTCTATCAAGAATGGTTATCCGTTAGCCTAGCATTCACAACGCGATGTTCTATCAAGGCCCGGCTGCCGCTCTGACTGACCTTCGCCCGAAAACCATACTGTCCTCACACGAGAGCCTCGCTGGAGGTAACAGTGGGTAAATACGTGTATATAGTTATCATATTTTATATTGAATTCAGCAGCATACTTGTTATATATATTTTTTATTTCTGAAATTTATCTCGTCATATTTAATGAAATTGTTGTGCGTATAAATTGCGTATACAGTTTTACGTCCCTTGATTCTTTTAACAAAAAACATACAAAAAAACTTAACCCTTTGAACACTCAAATCTACCTATGTATAATATGTTACAAAGTATCCAATACTCGTTTATTTGTGTTATCTATGTACGATGTATCCGACAATCAAGTACTACCAGTTCACCACACATTTTAAAAAACGACACTAATAAAAAAGGTTTCATGAGTCTAGCACCGTCTTGCAATTCAGAAGGGAGTGACCGCGCAGCTTGTTGCTCGTCTACCTTCTGTTTTGATGTAAATTGAAATAACAAAAAAAAAATTATGATGTGAAATGAAAAAATTATATATTCTCATCAAGAAACATCACATATTAATTACATCATTTATGATTTTAGAAACTTTGTTGATATGCCATTATTATATGGTATATCATAAAAGATGTAGTTTAAGCTTACAAGACTTCTATTGCTTTGTAGGTATTAAAACACGTAGACATTTAACAAACCATCAACTATATTTGTAACTTACTTATTTATGACCATATAATCTATATGATTTCTCCGCATTGAATTGTCGGGTTCATTTTAGGCCATCCATTAGTTGTTTATGTGATACTCCAAATATATATTATATAAATGATATTTTATCATGCCTTAAGTTTTTAATATTAAGAGTAAATTTAAATTTTTTCATCCTTATGATTTTAGCGTGTTATTTGTTGATAGGAGAAATACAAAGCGGCGAATGACTAAGAGGTGCTTGTTTTACTAGATAAACAATGACGGCGACCACAAGCACGGCAACAATAACGACCATTGTTAAAAATGATATAAGTTTAATAGGGTCACATAAAAACAATATACAGTGAAAGTTAGAATATGACCGGTTATTTGTTTTTAAGAGCATTTGATGCATTATATACCTATTAATCATGGTGGTCGGTATGAACATTACCGACCACCAGTATTTATATATACACTTCAAATATGTCGCATCAATTTATAAACCAAGAGCCTGATTCAATGGTCTTGCCATTTCGTACAAACGCTCGAAGGCCAGATGGCGCAGTTCAAATCCCTACTCCCTGGTTTTAACTTTTTTCGTTTAACTCTGATATAACTAAACAATAACTACAAAAAAATTTAAACATTTTTTTAACTAACTAAAAACTCGTTTCTTATTTAACCTATTTTATCTAACTAAAACTCTTTTATTATTATTTTTCTAATGTTAGTTAATATGGTTCTATATTTTGGATTTTCTTTTTTGGTTGTAATACCGTAACAATTATTAATTAATTTCTTAAACTCATTTTTCCTTTTTACTCTCTAACAGAACATTTTATTATTTAATTTAAATTTCTGTAACTCGTTAAAAAAAAGGAACCGAACATGTGTTGATGCATGTTTGAGCATTTGCTCATAAACTTTCAAATGATATTTTATAAAACTCTGAATATATCGCTATGACGTGCTTATTATTATCCACGTTAGAACTTTGATCAAACCGGCTTTTTTTTCCTCTTACAACCTTAAAATCATATTGTTTATGAAATTTGAAAATTTTTCTATTTCTACATGCTTTTTTTTATAGATTTGTCAATGAGTTTTTTTTTTCACACAATGAATACGAATGTCTAACACTAACAACACATTAGAAAAAGAAAAAAAAAACATTTTGGTATAGGATACCAATATTATATTCCCTTATTTCAAGTTGCAAATAAATTGATAGTGTATACTACTTTTTAATTAATAAAATAAGCTTCTTTTAAGTAAAAGATATAGAAAAAGAAAGGGACGGCAAACGCTGATAGGAACTTAAAGCAACAACTCTGCGAGTCTCACAGTCACATGCGTTTTTTTCCTTTTAAATATTTCTGGTTCATGAAAATAAGAAAACACACTTAAATTTAAATTTATTTTCTTGTAATAGTTAAACTACTCATGAAATATGTATTTGAAATGACTACTACTAGTTTTATATCTATTACTACTACTATTAATAATATTAACTAGTGAAATCTCTTGTGGTTATGGCATGAACTCGGCCGGTATCGATCCATTTATTACAATAATGGTATGACATGCACTTTGTATCATAACCGAAAAATAAAACTCAAAAGGTAATTTGTGATATGATCAAGAGGATATCAACACATAATTTACATCGATTAAAAACCAAAAAAAGAAATTTTCATAACGTTTCAAATAAACCAACACAATGATGTCTGTGATTTCAGGCTAGGTGAAACTAGATCATCAATCTTATCGTGCATACCTGAGACTTGGAAATCGGTCATCCTTTTCGTATATTGTTTTCAAACATCTTCTAAGTTTTGTTCAGCTTCAGACAATTAATTAAATCAACCAATGAACCAAATATTAAGTTCAATTTTTAATATTTAGTTTAATGAATTATTTAGCTTTTGAAACTTTCAATTGATTCCCTGTTGATTCAACACCATACATGTCCTTGCTAGCAAAGGTGAAAAGGACATTCTTTATAACTTAGTTTTGATTTTGATTGACCTTTCAACGTCGATCAAAATGGCGCCATTGCCGAGGAATTAATGCGCTTAGTGTCATTGTTTTCTAAAAATCTAAAAAACCAAAAAATATTTTCTTTTAATTGTTTTTTTTTAATTTCGTTAAGTATTACAATGGGTGTGTTAGTTTTTGCAGGTTAGTGCATGACTACCAAATTTTAGAGAAAATCTTCACCTATAATTTATTATCCGGAAATTGAAGGGACTGCAAGGAAAAATAGGATTTGCCAACGTTAGAGAACAATAACCCACTCAATTGCTGAAGAATTTGAGGAAGCACAACCTATATCTTAGATCCAAACAACTCGAATAATAACCTGGCACCACAGAACAACCCTATTCTAACAGTTCCATAACAACAACGTCAACCACAACCACAACCACAACAACAATTTTAGAAAATTGGTAACGACCAACCCTTTAATCCACCATCCAAACCACCAATAGCCGAGAGCTCCTCAAGGACATGTTATGAGGAGGGAAGTGTGCATACTTGGGAAAGTGAATGGGATCGAGATTATTACAATATAATCACGATCAATATCAGGATATGGTGAAGGGTATAATAGACTTCTCGCGTAATTATTTTAAACCAGAATAATTATTTTATAACTAGAGTAATTACTTATTTAACTAGCATAATTATAGGTCATGTATTTTCTTTAAACTAGAGTACTTATTTAAGTATATAACATAATTATATTGTTGTGTAATTACCATAAATCAGAGTAATAGTTTTCATAATTAGAGTAATTACTTAAGTAACTACCGTAATCTATACAATGGTAGATTTTATAGCCGCTTGTTCATTTGCTTCATCTTTCTTCACGAACATCCGAACCATTAAAAACCAAGTTACATTCACTACTTATAAAGCAAGATCTAGGATCAGCAAGCGATAAGTGGAGTTGGAAAGAAGAACCAGGTCCGGGTTTCATACTAAAAACAGTAAGGCGGGATTTAACAGAACGTTTGGATTTAAATATGGCAGGTAGCACTTTTTTATGGAATAGGATAGCAACACAAAAGACAAGTTTATTTGCGTGGAAAGCCGTTGCACGTTGAAGCTAGTGGGATTCAGGTTCAAAACAGTACGTGTGTACTATGCGAGCAAGACATCGAGTCAGCGGATCACATTTTGTTGAACTGTAGAGTGGCGGAGGAAGTTTGGCATTGGTTGTTTTTATGGATGAATATTCCACCGGATCTGAATCAGTCTACAACTAACGAAATGTTGCAGAGCGTAAATGGTTTAAACGTTCGAAGAGCAGGAAGCGAATTATTCACGCTATCTACATTATAACTATGTGGGGCATTTGGAAAGCGAGAAACAAGATAAGATTTGAAGGCATTAACGTAAATAGGTACAAGTTGCTAGAAGACATCAAGGATGTTGGTTTCAAACCCCTTGTATTTACACACACTAAATACACTAAAGAAGCACACACAAAGCTTTACGTAATATGAAAAGGAAAAGTAATGCAGAGAAATAGAATTGGAAATGTAGAAAAGCTGTTATCTTTTATTCATCATGCAGAGGCTTTATATAGCCAAATTACATCACATGAGGACCACTAAAAAAACCATAAAATACTCATTCTACCTAAGGAACCGGTTGAAAGCTATGACCATCACCAACGTTAACTTTTCAACTTGACTTTCCTTCTAAATCGGTCAAAGCCTTCTACCCACTATTCTTTATTCAACAACTAAATAAAACAACTAAATACTTATTAATAAAACTAACAATAAAACCAATAATCAAGATTAAAACCCAACAAAGGAGACGGCGTTTGACTGCGTGGTCAATAGATCCAAGTTCAAAGATTTCTCGTAGGGGGATTGGCGTAATTTCAATTTACAATTGTAATGAAAAAGGTGTAATGTTTTGTATTCTTTAAGGCGAAAGTAACTTGTATTTTGTACTCAAGTCGGTAGCATCTTGCTATGGGCTTTTGTTTTTTTTTTTGTGTTATAAAAGTTTACGTTACCTTTAAAAAAAATTAAAAACCAAGTTTGAAAGCATTGCGGTAATCTTTTTTCTCTCCTAAACGCTTTCTACCTTTAGTACGTTAAAACTTATTTTGTATATACACACAAACATATATAAATTTTAAATATTAATATATAGAGAGAGAGAGAAAGATAAGAGAATAAAATAGACCGGATGTTGACAAAATTCATGTCACTGTTCTTAGAAGGTCGTTTCTTTGTGTGAAGATTTCTTATCTGGGATCTCTCTCTCCTAACAAAAAAACTAAACTTTCTCTCTCTAAAAATTCCTTTTCTCTCTCTCTCTCTAAAAAAAACCCTTCTTTCTTCTCAAAGGGAGAGAGAGAGACTACTGGCCCAGCAGATCGAAAATCTTCATTGTTTTTCTCATATCCATGAACTCATGATCAAAGCTCCTTCAATGGTGTTGCTGTATCCTCTCATCATTATTATTACTATCAATTAACAGTTGGTACATCACCTGTCCTGTCTATTTCTTTTTGCTATTTTTGTAATTTGCTTCAGTTTCAAGATTTATTTACTGCATATGTTAATAGTTCAATTATTCAATTTCTTTCAGTTTCATCAAGAACAAGGATTTCGATGATGTGGGTCTAAGGTAAAATTTAAAATTTACTTGCAAGTTCTCACCTTTTTGATTCTTGGAGGCTTTGGGGTCAGTTTACTGTTTGCTTTAATCTTTAGAATTACAAAAAATATTAATTTAATGTAAATAAATGTTAATTATTTCATTCAGTTATAAAAAATATTAATTTATTAATGTGATTATTTTGATTGAAAAGTACTTGGGTTGAATTTACTGAAAGTAGAAATTATGTCACAGGGGAGTAATATTTTAGGGTTCTTATGTTCTAAAAAGTTTCTTGATTTTTGTTTTTTAAAAACTTCTATTATTTAGTGGAATTTTCATAACTGAGATAAGCATTTTTTGTAGCTCTAGTTGACCAAAAAAAAATTCTATATGGGATCTTTTGATTTTTGGTACAATTATCTTGTTTAGTTATTTAGATTCTCAATGAATATAAGCTGCAAATGGGGAAGCTTTTTTAGGGTTCTTGATATGCTAAATTGTGTGTTGTCTAGTCATAGATTATATTTATTTAGCCATGAATTAAATCTGAGATTTAAAGTAATACTTTATGTTACTTATAGCTTGATTTCATGCCTATAATATGAACATTTGGTACCTAACACAAACTTTTTGTTGTTCTTGATGAGGGATTGTGTAATTTGTTTGACTTTTTATGTATATTGTTGACAATTGTTGAGTAGCATGTGAGGGTATAAACTACATGTCGTATTCGATTATCATACTTTGCGTATTTCGTTCGTTTGTATTTATACGGCAATTAATAATTTACTTGAATATTTATTTTACCAATTAACAGGAATGGGGACAGAAATACACTATAAGAACTCGATCCCCGGATATTACTCCATGAGAAATGCCAATGAAGATTCCAATAATAGCAGCTGGCATCTCTTTAACGCCTTGACGAACGGCCACTATTACGATGGTTATACTCCAAGAACCGTGACGGATGTGTATTTGGGTCAAGATAAAGACGAACTAAAACAAAAAATGCTTCAACATGAGGCCATCTTCAAGGACCAGGTATCTTTTACGCTTTTTTCTTACCTTATTTCCTCCAAAACAGAATGCGAAACGTCCCCTTATTGATTTTGTGTTTGTCATACCAGGTTCATGAACTCCACCGTCTTTATAAACGACAAAGAGACATAATGGAAGAGGTTAAACGAAATGAGCTTCATAAATATCATGTTTCTATCGACACGTCATCTTCTTCAAACCTCATGCCGTCTCAAAAACCGTACGAAGATGCTAACAGGTGGCAGAATCCTAACTTCCCTTTGGGTAACTCTACGTCTATACCAACCATATTTGGAGTGGAAATAAGTAATTCGCCATTAAGCTGTTCAAACGGGAACGGTTCAAAGGATTGCGAGGCTGTGGATTGTAGACCTTCAAAAGTTCGGAAACGGTTATTTGATCTTCAACTTCCGGCCCATGAATACATTGAGCCAGAAGAAGCTGAACATATTGCAGATAACCAGATTTCTGAAAATGGGTTTGTAACTAAAAATGGAGTTAAATCTTTTCTTGATGATGGGGGGAAGAACGATGGTGACAAAAATACTGCATCTAACGGGTTGGCGGATCTTAATGAACCCGTTAATGGTCAAGATATTGACTTTCTTGGTCCGGCTGCTAAACCAGCAGGATTCAGTAATTTACCATTTGAGGGTAAAAATAACGGAAGTGATCGGTTTTTCTCTTGTGCGCGTGAATCAGGTGATTTTTAGTGCTTTAAAGTATTTAATTTTTGGGTATTATGTGTCTTTAGCCATTTCATAGGTGTCCACATTTACATAAACACACTAAATAATTAGAACACATTAAAACGAGGTAAAACTATAAGATGCGAAGAAAAAAAGTTGAACTAAGATCCCGATTTTCGAATTGAGTAAACGTAAATCTGCTGTAAAGTTGGCAATTTTGACCCTTTTATGAGAAACGGGTCATTCTGGGTTACATGTTGTCTCGAACAGGTCAATTGGGTTTTTAACGAAATAATTTAACTAAAAAGTAAATGAGAAATGGGTTGGAAGTCATCCGAGGAGTATTGAAATGAATAAAATATCTTAAATCGCTATATTAACAATTTAATATATTGTCTTTGTGGTTGACCTAACCTGGCCTAAGCAGTTATAGCGGTCCAAAATCGAATAGCGGTTAAGGTCCGCTATATGATATATAGGTTATAGCGGTGGTATGGCGGTAATTTTTATATCACGCATAACTTATGTATTTATATATATATATAGATATATCTTTGAAAAATATTAATAGTAATATCAAAATTCATAGTAATATCATTCCATTATAAAAAACCTGTTGCAAATCTAACATAATAGTAACTTTGAAGTGTTTAATTTAAGAATTAACACAATCAAACACCTACCTGCGTTACTGGTTGCCTCATTCTACTGCTGCACTGCTATAACCGCTATATAGGTTTCCAAATAGCAGCAAATAGCGGTATTTAGCGCCGCTAATAGCGGAACCGCTATAGGCCACCGCTATTTGGACCGCTACACACCCTGAGGTCCGCTAACCGCTATACCACCGCTATAGCGCCGCTATTGACTGCATAGAACCTGACCCAACCCGTTTCGACCACCTATAAAAATTTACCCGTTTGAGCCGTTATATGGCACGCTCATTCGGCACCTCTAACGTTCAATTTCTTAATATATTCACTAAACTGCATGCCTTTATTTCATACAGGGAATGTTAGAAGCAATTTGAACCACACATCTCAACATTTGCATGGTAAAGAAGTTCAACATCGAGGAATCTATTCAGAAATTTCTTCAAAAGGTCACGATAATTCCCATTTTAATCAAATCCCCTTGCTCTTTAACCCTCCTAGATACCCGTTTACTAGTACCAACGATATAGCGAATTCTTGGGGCCCACCTTGGGGAAAGTCAAATGATAGCTTGACTCACAAGTTAACTATGTTTAAAAACACACCCGTCTTTTATATCATCCCATAAGAGCCATGAGGTTTTCAGCGACAAGTGGCATAGAAATGGCAACGGGTTATATAACGGGTCATCATCTGGGTCAAAAGAACCATTTGCTAGATTGCATTCGGTTGGCTTTGATTATCGGAACTGCAAAGGCCCGAGCTTTGTTGATTTAACGGGTAGAAAGATACCGATTTGAATTCCGCTCAGAATTTTTCTAATGAAAACGATAATTCAAGAAATTGTGACGATGCCGCCATGGCTTAAAGCTAAACCGGTTATCCATAGCGATGGTGACCAATCAGGTGATGTGGCAAGGAAGAAAGATGATTCTTTGGGTACTGATAAAAAGTTATTAGGGTTTCCGATTTTTGGAAACTTTTGTATTTCGAGAAACGATAATTCAATCGAACACAGAGAAATTGATATCAATGTGGCTTGGGAAGATGATGATGATGTGGACAAACAAAGCGATGTCAAGAAAGATGTGGAAATCAAGAATCATTTTGACTTGAATTCGTGTGTGACCGAGGATGATGATTTGTTAGTAACAGAGTCTTTTAAAAGCTCAAAAAAGAGAACAATGGAGATAGATTTAGAAGCACCTGCTGTTTCAGAGATTGACGAAGAAGATGAACACAAGGAAAATGAACTAAAACCGGATCATCTTGAAAGCAAAGAGCTTGAAAAGATTGCAGCCGAAGCAATCGTTGAAATATCCAGTCAGCAACATCATGTTGGGCCTGTGTCTAAAGAAGCCAATGACAATGATAACGATGACAACAACGATGATCCACTTTTATGGTTTGTTGATGTGATCAATTCTTGTGAGACAAACATAGCTTCCAACACCCGTGAAATCGACGAATACGAGATGTTGACTTTAGAACTAGACGAGACTAAAGAAGAAGATTACATGCCAACACCATTGGTTCCTGAATTTGAGGAACCGGATGAAGTGGGCCCTGATTTAACAAATTGTAGACCCCGCAGAGGGCAAGCGAGGAGAGGTAGACCCCGTAGGGATTTCCAAAGGGATATCCTTCCGGGTATCACCTCTTTATCAAGGCATGAGATAACCGAAGATCTTCAAATATTTGGAGGATTGATGAAAGCTACGGGGCATTCGTGGAATTTAGGATCAACAAGGAGGAACGGGAAGCAACATGGGGCCCGGGGTAGGCGGAAGGTGAAGGCGTGGAGGAAACTCCGGACGCCGCTATATCACCACCAACGCCGTTGAAACTGTCACCGCCGTCTAAGCGGGCTAATAGTGTTGAGGTGTTGGGATTGGATGAAAGAAGCTTGACAGGGTGGGGAAAGACGACCAGACGACCTCGACGGCAAAGATGTGCTGCTGCGAATTCTGTTGCTGTCCGGATAACCTGATCTTTGTGCAAAGTGATGACTTGTTGGTTCTCATGAGTTTATATTATTTGAAACAGATGTCTCATGGTTTCTTTGTGATTCATACTATGATCAAGTTGACAAATTTGGTTCAGGAAGTGTTGTCCAAGGTTCTTGGAAACAAATTAGATTATAGGGTTCATTCGAGGAATAGGAATTGCGGTCATTGGTCATGGTAGTGTTTCCAACCGAGTCGACAAAACATATGATACGGCCAGAACTTTATAGTGAGATAGAGAAGCGAACCGTTAGCCTCGTCGGTAGTGTTAGGCCTCATGAACAAACTTCAATTTGTGAGTTAGTCTTGTAATATATTTTTTGAGAGAGATCAATGTAGCGTTAAACATACTAACTACTAAACAGATTTACGATAAACATATTTACAATCACAACCACAAGTACTAAACAACAAATGACCAAAAAACTAAAAACGAACGCATTACAAACTTCACCTAGGGTCGTTGATACGCATACTTTCGTCTTGAATCCACAACCATCCCCTTCCCTCCATTCACCTCTAGGTCATGCCTAAATAGCAAAATACCAATAACCCATTTAAGAATCTGGTTCGATAACCACATAAGTTAAATTCAAGTTGGGTAATAGGAAAAGTTAAAGAATTAACTGGAAAACAAAGTCTGGGATGGTTAGCTGCTCACGAGGAACGTATCTGAACAGATGAAGAAGCCGATCAACATATATAACCTTTTTCCACACCTGTAAGCGGATATTAATCTAAAATAGTGAGATATTTTAAAAATAAATGAAGCGATAGTTAAGGTCAAGAATATATGCGAATACCGTTCCATCTACTAAAAGTTGCATTGTGAATACTGCAGCCTTTAGTCCAAAGGTTGGGTGCAGGACATAAATAGCCTGCATATATGTAACTTCAATTTCCTTAAAAATCGCAACGGTCGGGCAAACCATACAAATATAAAGAAAAATGTGATTATTAATATCGCTTACATGAAGATTATGCTGGCTTTTCCTACCAAGTATTTGTAATAATTTCCTCACCCATCCTAGATCTGGTCGCCTGTAATACATGAACTTAATATTGTTTCATCATTTTCACAGTAAAGATAGTTTTTAACGGTTTGAAAAGTTAATAAAGTCTAATATCAACATGTTGTGCACCGATTGTACGTGTATATAAAGAAAGATGAAGAAAATGTAATGCATACTAACACTTGTAATGATGCAGCAGAGTGGAGGTAAACAATTGTATATGACTTCTGGATCAAGGGCTCAAACTCCTGTAGATCAACGTTCGAGTTGTAAAACACAGTTTACGTACAGATTATAGTTGAGAATTTATATGTGTCAGCTATAGAACATATCTGGTTGATTGATTTGTTACCTTTACTACGTAAAGAACAAATTTTTCAAGATCTAAACATCGAAGAAGAAAATGTGCACCAACTACAACCATGACTGGACGACCGTCATTATCTACTCCTCCTCGGTACCTGCATTTCTATCGCTATAAACAGAAACTTTTGAAAATGAAATACTATTTATGTATTTTTTTAGTATATAGTATATAGTATATTATATATACATGAGGTTTTTTTTTTATAGCTACTTACACAATCTTCATTTCTGCTATTTCGGAAAGATTAAGAGAGTTAGCTTTGGTAAGGTAACTAGAATGTAGTGAGTATTCTTCAGTAGCTGAAAGTGGGGGCCCACCGACATCACCAAAGCCTAGAAGTTTAGCAAAATTAAACCCATTTTGTGCTTGAGAAGTTTTCTTTAAACGTTCCTTATGTCGCTGATCTGGATCCTTGATTAGAGACATGAAAGCTGGATCTAGATACGAATCCAAATATGAAGAGTTCCTGCTCAATTTGTACATATTTCACAATCTTGAATATAATTAAGTTAAATTTATGTCAATTAGAGTGAGTTTTTCAGGTAACCAACCGTCTAACCAATTTACAATCACTGGCGGGAACATCTGCTGAGGCTTGCGGAGGTTTTGTAACGGTCTTTTTCATGTTGGGTAATGGTTTTATTCTTATTTTTCTTTCATCTATAATTGTTTCGCCATTTTCATCACCAACATCAGCAGGGAGCTTTGTAATGGCGATTTTTTCCTCATTTTTGTCACGGGGAAAGTAAAGCGGAAGCAACCTACATTTGTAAAGACATACATGAAAACATGATAGACTGTTAAAATGGATGTCAAATAAAAAAAGTTCACTTTAATATATTGCTTCAAGTCTTAATAACAAAGTAGTGAAACAACACATATATAGCTTACCGCTTTATATATCAGTATCATTTTCTGTAGTTGTGCAGAAAACTAAGCCTGTGATTTTATCCTTTTGTTTCTCAAGAAACCGACGGATGGTTCCTGACAGAAACAAGAACTAAAATATAAAAAAAAACAGAGAAAATAAATTTAGAAAAACAAGGGATTGTTAGGGTTTGCCTACTTATTGCTACATGAGCAGCTGGCTCGCGTGGATAATGTTTTGCTTCTGTGTATATACAGCCCATAGCAACGCTGTGTTCATAAATTTGAGGGGATAATAATTAATAAGTTTAAGTGTAGCCACACATGCACCCGCCAGACAATAAAAACAAAACTAATAATTCGATGCAGCCTATAGGTACGAAAAAACCTCTGAAGTCCATTCTCGACGAGAAGTTCTAGACAAGCACGGTAGCAGTGACTTAAAGCATTTTCTGCAGCAGTATGATATTTTACAGCGTATTTGGGCCCAACAGTATGTATGACCTTCCTACATCAAAACCATAACATATCTATTTTAAGCGAAAAGTTAAAAGGAAACAATCTAACACAACAACAAAAATCTAATGCTTACCTGGCAGGTAAATCATATGCATTAGTAACTACTGCCATCCCTGTTCTGCAGCCACCCTGTGACAGTCAAAGGTTACACCACATCATCGTGGCGTTTTACAACTTTTCTCACTAAGAACCTGATTATTTGGATTGTTACCATCGTCGCGCATTCTTCAGCAAGACCAGGCCCGGCTGCAGCATGCAAACCAGGGCTGCAGTGTGCTTTATCCATGTTCTGAATAAGATTTGACAACATAAGCCGAACCAGATGACACCAAACGCGTACGCATAACACACTTCCTAAACCAACCCTTGTTTCGGACTTTCGGGTATAAATCAATAAACGGATACAAAAATGATTCTAAATATCAAATCACCATGGTTGTAAAACAAGGTTTCAAGGCCAAGTAATCCTCGAATAGTCACTACAAGGTAGGCTGCCGAGGCGACTTTCTTCGACTCTGCCTAATTACTCGGAGTCGGTCAAACTTGGTCAACCTCGGCCAGAATTGGATCTAGTAGGTCAACTCGGGACTAGTTTGACTTAAATAATAATAAAACATAATTTCTATGCCTATCATATTAAAGAATGAATATCATTTTCACTTATAAAAATTAATAAATTTATGTTATTTGACATATATTTAATCTCCAAAATGTAATTTCTTTATAATTTAACATGTCCGAGTACTCTTCACCTAGACCGAGTAATCTCAACTCACTGGTCGACTGACTAGGGAGCGCCTAGCGACTTTTGTAACCATGCAAATGACATAGGGTGTTACTATCTTAAACACTCTTTATCATCCGATATGTCGTAGGAATTAACCGCTCACCTCGTTAGTGGAGTTGACAACAGCATCAACCTCCAGATTCCAAGGGGTACCTCTCCACAGATAAATCTTGGAGTTTATTTCATCATCAACTGGAAACCTAGAAACCATACCATTTCCACTCCTCTCTGCCTCAGAACATACAGTTATCAGGTCCGGAAAACGTATTCTCGAATCTTTGGTTTCATAAGAACATGTTAAATGTCCATGACTCCATCGAGGAACTTGGTCCAGAGTCACAACAGCATCCATAGTAGCTTTCAAAAGTTAACCAACAAATGGAAACTAATTAATAATTATATTCTGATTAAACTATTTGAGTGGTAAGGTTGCATCATAATTATATACAAAATAATAACATAGATTAAAAGGTTATGGAAGCAGTGGTACGTGAAGCAAACATGCTGATATTAGAAATTGAAGGTAGATGAATAAAGACAGAGATACCTTGGGTGAGAATGAATGAAGTTATGGGTTACGAGGTTGACAGAGAAAGATGACGACAATGATTTTGGGTAGAAGTAGGGAGGGGGGGTGGGGTGAAATTGGTGTGAATTTTTGCATTCGGTGTGATGTACAGACCACTTGTTTGTCTTCTTCTGCTGTTCATGTATTCTGTCAGAATCATCTTCATCGGTTTTGCTTCTTTTTTTTTTTTTTTTTTACAATTTGGAGTATTTGTTGTAAATCAGTCAGTGAGCTCGTTTAATTTACAAACTCGACTTGTTTAATATTTATTAATTAAGTTTTACAAAGTTCTAACTATTATTTTTTGTAATTTTAACACTTATATATAATAGTTATCTTAGTTTTATATATTCTCAGAACGAAATGATTTTACTGTTTGGACAAAAATTACAAGTACAAAGACACAAATACAAAAGAACCGGAATTGATTGATGATCAATTGATTGATTATAAAAATGCACACATCTACAAGAGGATGCTCATCCATATAGAAAAGCCCTAGGAGCCGTTGAAGAGCGATAGACAGACAGCCTAAAAATCGTTGATCAACGGGGAGTAAAGAAAGAAAAGAAAGACATAAGGATCAGCTCCGTTCTTCGACGTAGAGATGGGCATAATAACCGGTTCCAAACCCGACCCGGTGGAACCTACCTGGGACCGATTCCGGTTCCTACCCGACATATAGTAGAACGGTTCCGGGTTCAAAATACCTGATGGTTCCTACCGGTTCCACATTTTTGGAAAAAAATAAGTTTCGGAACCGGTTCCAACCCGTACCCGGGTTGTACCCGTAACCGGTTCTTATCATACCCGGTTCCTACGGTAACCTTCCAGACCCGGCGTCAATATATTTTTAATGTGAGTTTTTTATAAGTCTTTGCTAGAACAAGGTATAATACATAAACATAAAACTATTTATTACGAGAAACAAGTACTCGGTTACACAAACAACCTAAACAAGAAACGTTAAACAAAACACATAAAACACTAAACATACTAATCATAAAACACAAATGGGTTTACATTACATAAAACAAACTAAACTTTCAATGACCCGGTCCCGGATGCTTCACCATTTTCATTGTTTTTCGCCTTTGTCACCGGACAATGGCGGTCGGTGTGTTTCTTGAGCGTCGAGTTGGCCGACACCTTCATGAACTTCCCGCACCCCTTGCATCTAGCCATTTCATGGCTATCCGACATCAAGCACAAGTCAAAGTGCTTCCAAATAGCGGGGTTTCTTTTGGTTTCCAAAACATCCACGACCTCATCGTTGCAAGCCATCGTTATCTCTTTGATAGTATTAGATTTGAAGTGTAAAGTGTTAAGTTTAGAAATGGTAAGTAGGAAGGGGTTTATATACAAAAACCGATTTTTAATCAGGAACCGGTTTCTAACGGTAACATTTATCAGAAACCGGTTCCAACGGTAACATTTTATCAGGAACCGGTTCTGAACAGTAAATGGCAGGTTTGACTGTCAGGAACCGGTTCCCAATAGTAAAATGGCAGGTTTGACTGAATAGTAAATGGCTGTCAGGAACCGGTTCTGAACTGTAAATGACATGTTTGACTGGCAGGAACCGGTTCCCACACTATCAGAAACCGGTTCCGCACCATACCCGGTTCCACACCATACCCGGTTCCATAATACCCGTACCCGGTTCTACACGGTTCCATATTCTTGGGTGTGAACCCGGGTAGGAACTGGACCCGGTTCCACACCATACCCACTTCCAATGACATCCAAGCAGAACCGGATCCGGGTTGGAACTGGTTCCGGGTAATAATAAAACCCGATTATGCCCATCTCTACTTCGACGGGGCACAAGCCGAACAAAAAACAAGCCCAAAAAGACCAGCCTAAGGCCCAACAACAAGACAGCCTTGATGTAACAATGATGCAACCCAATAATGCTTCTCTCATTTGGTACACTCTTGGTCCAAGAGAAACCCATCTAGAAATACATGCAAAATAAAATGCCACGAAATAGTAATATTTATATGAAATATATGTTTTGGAATTGAATTGGAGATATATATTTCAACATATATAACAGTTATTATATAAGTGTGAGGTTCATTGGGGAACACTAAAAAAGTGGAGAACAGTGGGGAACCGACTCAAACGAACTGCGATTGGACTCATTCCAGCGGCGTTGGAACCGGCTCGTCGAACCCTAACTAGGATCTCTTAACCCTAGACCCTAAATCCTAAACCCTAAATATTAGGGTTTGGGTTTAGGGTCTTATATTAGGGTTTAGCTTTAGGGTTAAGTTTTAGGGTTAATCATTAGTATTTAGGGTTTAGCCTTTAGGGTTTAGATTTTAGGGTTTATAGCTTAGATTTTACGATTTAGCTTAGGTTTTAGCCTTATTTTTTAGCTTTAGGGTTTAAGGTTTAGGGGTTAGGATTTAGGGTTGAGGGTTAAGAGATCCTAGTTAGCGTTCGACGAGCCGGTTCTAACGACGCTGGAATGAGTCCAATCGCAGTTCGTTTGAGTCGGTTACCCACTATTCCCCACTTTTTTAGTGTTCCCCAATGAACCTTCCCCTGTTATATAAATATTTAAGTTTAATATGGTGAAAAAACTATATAAATAATAGACTTATTTTTCATGCTCTAACTCATTTAAACTTCGCGAGAGGTTTTGCTTGTTTACACCCCCTAACGGTCATTTTTTATGTGTTTGAGCTCACTTGAAAGAGAGAAGAGTAGATAGTGAAGAGATTGATTTATTAGCATTTGATTATTTACTAATAAAAAAGGTTACTAAGATTAATACCTTGTTTGCTAAAAAAAACTTGAAACAGATTTCAGTCAATACTTTAAACGTTCCGTAGCATAACTACAGCTATTTGTCATTTTAGATTTTTAGGAGCTTGAGTCGAGTTCCTCTTCTCAGCATTCGTTAATACGCTAATAAAATATAGTTTCTTGGTTTTTAATCATCCCAAGTTCCCAACATAAAACCTACGGGTATGTAGAGTGGTATGATGCATACCCACATGTGAGTTCAAATGCTTACAAAGACACTGTTAGAAGGTATGTTGCTTTAAACCGGCGCCAGGTACCATGTTAAGTGAATTCCCACTAAAAATTTTGTTGAAATTTTTTCATCCTTCAAGTTCAAGCATTTAAACAAATTGTAATTACTATAAATATGTAGCTACCGATAACCAAAATATGTAGTTAACGATAACCATAAGTTATAGATAAAAGTTCCTTTCTGAAAAAAAAGTTTATAGCCATAAAAACGAACAATCGGATCAACCTACTAATCACCAAAATCAAAGAGTAGAAACACACAAAATAGCAATGGCTTGCTCTAAACAGGCGTCTCGTACCATGTTAAGCTCTTTCCCAGTAAAAATTTTGTTGTAAAATCGTTCATCCTTCAAGCATGGCCTTGGCAGCATCTATGAGTATCGGTCTGAATTCATCAGATGCTCTACCAAGCACAGTGTATCCTTCCTTGTCTTCTACATCAACATCTGCGCCATGCCTGATCAGTAGAAGAGCTACCTGTATCAGTGTCACCAAACAAACACAAATAGGTTCAAAACCTTATCAAAACCATCTGATTTTTATGTTTTAAGTTCAGTACATACGTCTTTGTTATAGCATATTACTGCAGTCATAATGGGTGTCTGTCCTGCTCTATCAACAGCATCTATATCTGCACCTTCCTCGATCAAAAGTACACACAATTCTGAGTTCCCAGTACTTGCTGCACGATGCAAGGGCGTGCACCCAACCTATATACGGTGAGCATCAATATATAAGCAACCAAAAAGAAAATAAAAGATTATTGTTTATAGTCTGTCCAAAGCGGAACTATCGAAAGATGGAAGTAACAACCTTATCCTTTGAATTGATCTTTGCTCCATTAGAAAGCAGAATTTCAGCTACTTTCACCCAACCCTTGCTGGCAGCGTAATGAAGAGCGGTTCTGCCACCGTCATTTTTCAAATTTACATCTGCCCCTGTAAGTCAAAATCTTATTCTTTTAGCTGCATTTACTTTTGCTACACTTAAAAACCAAATATCTTATTACATAAGTCGGGGTAAAGAAGCAATCCAACCTCTGTCCAGCAAAATCTTGACAATTTCGACATTTCCACTGCTTGCAGCAGAATGCAGTGGGGCCCAACCTTCTTCATCAGCACTGTTAATCCCACTAACCGATTGATCAAAACCTGAAAGTATCTTCACCACCTAATTCGACAAAATTAATGTTCAACAGTGATTAAAATATTGCCTTCACAACATTCGACACCTTTAATCAAAATTTAACCTCTACAAAATACAGCTAAGAATGCAGTCAAATGGCTCTAGAATTCTATGTAATCAAAAAGCTTTCAAAACCTAAACATAGATTCTCATAGAATTCAATATCAAATGTTCAAAACTAAAAACCTCCTCAAAAAAAAAAAATTTTCAACGTATTTAAACAACTAGAAAATTCAATAAAAGCTAATTGAAAATTTCAAACTTTAAACTCCATCCTTCAAGCTTCAAACTCTATCGCAACTCTATTGATGCAACTCTTCATGCAGACGTATCTATTTTATGCTTCTCCATCCCGTTCTCCATTTGGATCCGGCCCCTGCTGGAGTTCAGGTTCTTTAATCGGGTTGCCGTTGGCTCCAACTCGATTATTGGTATCAAAAAAATTAACAAACATCCAAACCCTAGTGTACATTAAATCAACCCTCTAATTTCAATGTCATTGATCAACATCAACATAAAGATATAAACTTACACCACACTCATCCTAAAACCCTAATTACTGATTTAGTTCAAATTAAACCTAAATAAAATCAAATACGAAGTTCATAAACAGATTAACTACTAATTAAACACCTCATAATTCAAACTCAGCATTCAATTTCTAAACTAAAGAGGTTAAATCGTTCAATTTTCTACATATTCATGTAACTTCATCGTCAATAGCAAACTAGAAAGTAAAATAAAAAGTGAAACAAATTTAGTAATAGTAAGAGAGAGAATAACCTCGGCGTGGCCTGAAGAAACGGCAACATGAAGTAGCGACCGGAGATCTTCGTTACGGAGAGTGAGAGAACGGAGCAACTGCGGCTGAGATAAGTATTTGAAGTATGAAACGTCGCCGTTACCGGCGGCTTTGAAAAGATCGTCGTCCTTGATGATTACTGCAGTTTGTGCATCTTCAGGCGTTGAGTTTGGTGGATCAATCTCCATTTGTGTAGGCGATAATGGAATCGGTGGTGCAGTTGAAGGTTTTAGGTGGTGGAGTGTGGTGGCCTGACTTGAGGGGAAGCTTATACAGAAAGAAAGGGGCTCAAAATGTAATTTGTGATTTGAATTTGATTGAATAAATAACATTTATTTTGATGGGGATTCTATTTACACAAAAACTTTATCCTATTTAAATCAAGTGACGTGGTATTAATAAAATTAAATTTGTATTTTTTTTATATATCTTCTTATATATGATGTTTTAATAAAAAAATAATACGGTTTTGTAATGTGCTTATTTTTATCTACGTTTTGATATAAATTTTATAAAAAATGGACTATAAAATTTTATAACGACTTATAAAACGTTATATTTGATACGGCTCCGTTTTTTATAAAATTTATGTCAAAACATAGATAAAAATAAGTACATCGCAAAACCATATTCGTTTTTTATAAAACATTATATATCGAAAGTTATAGAAAAAAACACAAATTTGAATTTATTAATGTCACATCACTTGATGCAAATAGGAAAACGTTGGGTGTAAATAGTAGGACCCTTTTTTTTACTAACTAGAACAATCCTAAAATCTAATTTATAACAAATCTAGCCCTGAGGTTTGCATTTTTTTAACGTTTTTCATCCAAATAGCTAAATTGGTTTGTTATTTTTAGGTTAATTGACTAGAAAGCCCTTAGAGACTAAAATAGAAGATAATTCTTATATATAAAAATATTATGTAAATTTAAAAGGCAAATTGGAAATAAATAATCCCACCTAACTCAATTTGGCCGATAATAATCCCAAGTCAGTTATTGGAAAAAATAATTCGAACTGGTCAATTTTTTTTTGGAAAATAGTCCGCCGTTAAAAATAGCTTAACGGAGTTAAGTTTTTTTCTGAATTACAAACCGATGTTTTAGAGCTTTTGAATCAGAACGAGAATACGATTCGATTGATGTAAAACTTACCTCGAAATTGTGCTGGAAATGTCTTGATTTTTGTTAATTGGAAGTTTAAACACTCGAATTGAAGCACCTTTTCCGTAGGTTGGAGCAGTATTTTGAGGTAAGTTTTACATCAATCGACTCGTATCCTCATTCTGATCAAAAGCCCTAAAACATCGGTTTGTAATTCGGAAAAAAACTTAACTCCGTTAAGCTATTTTTAACGACGGACAATTTTCAAAAAAAAAATTGACTAGTTCGGATTTTTTTTCCAATAACTGACTTGGGATTATTATCGGCCAAATTGAGTCAGGTTGGATTATTTATTTCCAATTTGCCAATTTAAAATTGTTTAATATTTATATATATAATAAATGTAAATCTTTAGGCTGATGTGGCATTATCATAGAGCTTCTCAATATTGATTTTGGCTTCAAAACTATAAGTCCACGTTTTTATGAGTGAAGCCCCGTTCTAGTAACCCGATCCATCCATCAAACTCGGATCTAATATAAACCCTATTCGTCTTTCGCATTATCCATTCACCTATTCACTCGAAACCCTAGCGGCCTCTCTCACGTTTCTTAAACCGGCTCCAATGCGCATGTTTGGGAGGTGTACTTAATGAGGTGGCATGCTGCACTTGGGAAGGATGGAGTGGAGTGAAAGCTAAAGTGAGGCGCATGCATGTGAGGAAGTGTAGCCAAGTGCAGAGAGAGAGAGTGAGCCCATTCATTAAAACCAATTTTCATTAAAAAAACCAATAGAAAAAGAATTGATGATGTGGAGAGAGATGATGCATGTGAGAAGGATGAGTTGGAGTTAAAAAGAGGAGAGAGAGTGCATGTGGGAATGATGGATAAAAAACTGTGTGGCAGCGATGACTAGGATGCATGTAGTAAATGCAGGTCGTGTATTGCGGACAGTATTATATATCCATATGTTGAGTTTCAGGGGTTAGTACACAATTTCTATTGTAAAACCACACAATTCTTTTGTAATAACCTCTTGATTTTCTTGAAGGTAAAGTTAGTTTTTCTGACTGCTAATGTCATACATTGATTTTTGTGAGGTTTATATTCAGCTTTACATCGCATTCTCCATCAGTTCTGTCTCTCCAATTGCTTATTTTTGCTAATCGATGGGTTATGGAGGGTTGATCTTATGAGGTATGATTTTTTGCTTATTTGGTTATTTGTCTTCTTCATATAACATATTTGTTATCTCATTTTTTTTTTATTTTTTTACTGTGTGTTCATATATAAGCCAGAAAACTTGTCAAGTTACATCAAAACAGAAGGTAGCCGGCAACAAGCTGCACCGACAATCCCTTTTTGAATTGTTATTTCATTTGATTTTAAGTTTTTCTTTTTTTTGGTTTGGTATTCCAAAATGGTTATGCAGGAACTCCTAAATCAATTTTAAAACGTTCATTTAAACATTCACTTAAGAAATCATAATGTAGGAAGTCTTGAAGCATAGAGGCGGCGGCTAGGGTTCCACCAACACATAAATCTGAGCACTTGTGGTTTCGGCCGGTAAGTTGTTGATCCTTTTTGTCCATATGAAATTAGGGTTTTTAAGAACGTATATCCTTCATATATCAATTTCTTTAATTGTTAAAAGGTTGTGCTTTTCAAGCAAACTTCAACCTACACACATCGCTGTTCTAATCTTTGCTTTTTAGTTTCATTTTTCTCAAATATTGAATTTTGGGGTTTAATATATCAGCTTTCTTTAAGTGCATATGCTGTTGTTCGATGCAACCCCATTTGGGATTATATTTAAAGAAATATATGTTATCCTGCTTACGATTCAGTTTTGGTAACATGTTTAAAGAATTATATGTTATCCTGCTTACGATTAACATTGGATTAAAAACTTGATAGACTTTGTTTTCTTAAAATATAAAAATTTATTAACTATAAGTTGGTAGGCTGAACTGTGTTATATTTATATTTCAAAGTAATTAGAGTAATACTTAACATAGATTAACAGTTAACATATGTTAGTAATTTGCTACTAAAATATAAGAAAACTTTATACTAGAACTTTTAGCTTTATCATGCGGGAGATCACGTAAATTGACATGTTCAAATGACTACACATATGGATGATTACTGTTGCAAAGGGCATTGTTGCAAAGGGGTTGAGTGTATGTGATAAATCGTGTAATCACGGAGTGTTTAATCATTAAAGCATTATTATTATGAAACATATTAATTAGTATGCGTGGGGACTGTTGTCAAGGGTCATCCGGAGATCGAAGAGATGAAGTTAATCTACTTTCATCCATCTCAATTTCTTATCTGAGACTATATTGGGGAGTGGGGACTGTTCTCAAGGTGATTTAACTTTCTTTTGTGACTTTTGTTGCTAATTAGAAATACTTGGATGCAATATGCATGTAACTTTTATTTATTTGTTTCAATGGTTGGTCTAATTCAATGACATTGTATAATGTCCTTGGATTAGATCAACATAAAAGGTGAGAAGGATGAAAAGCAAAATACGCAGAACGTTGATCAAACAACCTATTGAATTTGATATAGTACATATAACTATGATCTATATTGACTTGGATAGTTGTGGATATAAACATTGTGGATGGTTTCCAGGTTAATATTTGTTTATTTTTATTAAACATATGTCTTTATATTTTTAAAGCTTCAATAGCAACATGAACATTGTTTCTAAACCTATTAAATGCAGAGCCGAGAAAAATACGTTGCAATCTTTTCATGTGTTAGGGCAAGTAAATAGAGAGGTATTCGATTCGTGGTTGATTTTCAACAATGAATGTTGGTATAGCTAGAGCAAGAGCTTTCGTCCGGTATGATTTATTATCAGATTCTTTGTCTTTTTTCTAATTTAGAGGTGGTGATTCCGGCCCGTTCATTTCTTAATATGTCAAACAAAAGAAACTAGACAAAAGAGAAGGGATTAAATGGGTCAAGTTGTCCCACAACAGCAAATAGTCCTAGAACAGGATGAACTGTTGTTTGATGGTGCTAAATAAACACTAAATGGTTAATTTTTCGACATTTGTTACCAGTTGGTACACTTAAAGCAAAAACATTGTCTTGCATTTCCAATTTAGTATGTATTTTCTCTAGCATTTGTTTCGGTTCATTTTGTTGTTATACTCGATAGAGTTTCAAAGTGACTTGATTTTTTTATGACTATCAATTGCCGTTATCCCTTACGGTTCACTAAAACTTCATATGCCTATAGACTATAGTAAATCAACAAATGAAACAATACATCTATAGTTAGATGTGTCAAAATGGGTGGGCCGAGCCTGTTAAGCAACAAGTAAAAAATTTTTTTGTTACGAGTCGAAATGGGATAGGATGTATTAAAGGATATAGATGCAATTTTAGGATGTATGAGTCGAAACTGAGTTAATTAAGGGATAGGATCATTTGATATGCTAGGATAGAGGATTTGGTAATGATTTTGGTCCTAGAAGATGACGAAATAACTGAATATGATGGTTTAATGAATGCCCTTGCTGCCATGGCATTTACTCGTGGATATGAATCAATGCTATTAAGGTAAAGGATACAAATGCAATTTTAGTTTTATCCAAATTATTTTTCTGGTTCAATATTTTATTAGTCTAAAGAATTAAAGTGAAAAATATACATATATGAAACTTATTTTTATGGCTGCACATCCAGTTACCCCCTTATTATTTTGTGTCTCCACTTTGTAATGTAAGTATTTAAATTTAAATGCTAGAATTGTGTCATGGGATATTTAATGGCAGATGAACAAGGTGTGATTGTGAGTGGTAAAGGATCTAATATCAAAGTGAGTCTCCCATAGATAAGTTTACTCACTAGTGATGAGGAGTAGCCCAAAAATGATTATTTAGTTATCAGTATTAGTATATGTTTGCTTAATGTTTCATGATTATTCCTCCTCGCCACTAATGTTGATGGTAATAGAAAGTCCGATGTCTACATGGAATTGATGTTTTTTTGTATAGGCACTCAGGGGTGAAGGTTAGTGGGTACCCGGGGGTGCACCCGCCCACCCCAATGTTTCGGTTAGAAGTGTATAGGTTCCGATTTTTCGTCCGAAAAGTTTAAAACTTATATAGGATCGCCCCCAATAATTTTTCCTAAATATTTATATAATATATAAATTAAAGTATAGTTTGTTACCACTTTGTATATCCTAAATATTTATACAACAATATAACTTAAAGTAAAGTTTGTTACCACTTTGTATATAAGTGATGGGTAGTTTAGTAAATATATTTTAACTCTTCTATGTTCAACCCTAGATTACCCACCACACAATAAACTTAATCGCAAGTTTTTATGTGTAAGAATGGGTCCTTTGAATGAATGAATTTTTTTAGTTTTATTTGGAACTATTATTATTTGACCTGACCCGAATCGATACCCGACCCGAATCGATAGCCGACCCGACCCGAAACATAACACCAGGAAAAAAAAATTGTGTCCCATTACTTTATGCCCCCTCCAAACTTTTGGTCAGGCTTCGCCACTGTAGGCACTTATGGTCGTATGCAATACACAACCTTTGTTTATTTCAAAATTGAGTCTTTTGTGTCAATGCAGATTTAGATAATATGAATTGTTACAAATTCTGGAGATGGATTTTCAAATAATTTGCCAACTTTTTTAGATGGAAAGGTAGTGATGGGGTACTATTTGGAATAGCATCATAAAGGAAGACAATACTCTGATGGTATTTTGATTAACTGCAGGAATTTGCTAAGGGTAAGTGAAAGTCAACTGGCATCCTTTGGTCAAATAGTGGAAAGTCAGCACGAGGCAAGGTGTGAATAGCTAATTCTAGGAGTAGAAGTCTCTACATCAAGTTGTATTTATTTGGAAGCACACGACATCCAACATGCGGTGGACTCGGGTATGAAATGGTGTAGGTGGGCGTTCCTAAAGTAAACACATTTGTGTGGAGACGTGTCCAAAGCAGGACATGTCCAAACCAGTATACCGACATGAGTGTAGTTGAGTAAAAGAGGTATTCAAACCGGAGATGACATGTGGCCGTGTTGTGGATATTTGCCGGAAATTACAGACCATCTTTTGGTACAATGTACGATGGCAAAGTCCCTTTAGTGGATGATAGGGGTGTGGCTGAAAATACAACAATTGCACTCATTTACAACACTAAATCAGCTGCTTAAAAGTGTAGACGAGCTGAAGATATCAAAGAAGAAAATGAAAGCGACTAGATGTATTGTGATGGCCACGCTTTGGAAAATATGGACTTATAGAAACGAAAAAAATATTCACGGGAGTTAACACTACAACTAATAAGATGTTAGAAGAGATAAAGGAAACTACATTTGTGTAGATGCAAAGCAGGGGAGAGTCGTTTAGGAGAATTGGTGCAAAAATGGATTAGTAGAAAGAGGGATAGTATGAAGTTTCCACTACACTACACTACACTGTTGTCTATTCCTTCTGTAACACTACACTGTAAATGTGAATTTTGTAAGCGTACAGCCTTTGGCTTGTGTGATATATGAAGTTTCCCTTTATGTTAAAAAAGGTTGGATCTATATTATTTCAAATGTAAAATAATCAAAGTCAACAAAGGTCCAAGTTTGCTTCTTGCTGTTAAACTTTTAACACCTTCATTGTAAATAGTGAATGGGAATGTACTTGTAGCTATTGTTTTTCTATTTAACTTATTGAGGTTTTAAAAAAACCTACAAGAAAATCTACAAATACGTATCAAGAGTGGCAATTCGTGAAATGGCTTAATTACGATAGAAGGTATCGGCTAGTAGCATAGTATCGACACCGAAATTTAATTTATATATTTAAACACTTATAACGTTTCTTTTTATCTTATTAAATGACATAATTTAAGTAATATAAATTTAATTTTCCTGCCCGGAAGGTTCCCGGGTTATAACCTAGTTTATATATATATATATATATATATATATATATATATATATAAAAAATATTACGCTTAAGGTAAAATAGTTACGCAACATATATATGTAATTAAGCACAATAATTAAGCGAATGTCATGGTTTATTTCCTTGGCATTGTTTTAGTTCATATATGGTATGTTATAATCATATATCTTAAAAGTGAATGTCGGTGCTATTTACTGTTTTAGTCCTTTTTTGCTTTTTCAAACTTTACCCTTCAACTTCCTTATAATCTTCCCTATTTCCCTCTCAGGTATGTCCTTTTTACATGTGTATAGTCAACGTTTCTTTGCTGTTGTTAACATGTCTTGCTCTGGTACTATTAAAGCTTTGTTCTTGCTCTTCGTCAAGAAACCCAAAAACTGAAGATTCACAAAACCATCAACAATAATCCTAGAGTGAAAAACTTTTCGACAAATGGGTCTCACCTTTATATTAGTGCAAATTTACGATTATGTATCCACTTCAACAATTGTAGGATGTGTGCCGATTTGGAGGTTCAGTTTCCTGGCGTGTCAGTTACGATTTCTGGTGGTCAACGGTGGATTCACCGCGAAACCCGTCACCATCGTCGCTTAATCAACTCGTTGGAAGCCTTTTAGGCTTATTTGGGTCGAACCAAGTTCAGATTTCTGAAATGTCACACCCCAACCGATGGTGGGAACATTGAGGCGGGACGAAAAAGATTGGTATCAGAGCCATAACTATAGGGAATTAGGTAGAATTGCCATGCTTTTGACCTAGTCTATAGTTTAGCACCATATTCGACCATACATGATTCACATGCTAATTTCTTGAAACATCTCTTATGTGCTAAGTACATGAAATGCTTTACGTGTTCGTACTCGTTATATTATTTCAAACATACGCCTTTCCTAATGCATTTTACTCGATTATACTAAACTCGAAAACACTCGTATTACACAATTGAGACGACTTCACTAAAATATGCGTGATATCCACAATTTGGTGAACGACTCTCCTTCCCCTTATTCTTTATTTTTCGCGAAGTTACACTATCAAGTTAGGAGTGACATCCACACCTTGATGGAAAACTTCCCATTCAAACTCTAGTGGACTCTCGTCAAAGCGTCGAAATTATAGTTCGACCCGACGAGTACCAACTACACTTAGGGTACTAAATCGTCAAGTTAGGAGTGAAACATGCACCTTGACGATTAAGTCCCATTCCCTGATTTTCAATCTCGCCAAAGTCTCAATTTTCTGATCAATATGAGACGTTTAGTAACTGGAAGGGTAAAATGTCGTTAATCGATTCTCGACGAGAGCGTTTTACATATAGGCCAAAGCACGTTACTCTAATTCGAAAGGATCTTCGATTCACTTTGGAATAGTTGACGTTTCTCTACCCAAAACAATCTAATGTTTTATGAACCCCTCTTTTATGCTATTTCAATTTATTTGTGATATTTTACCTTACATGCTTGTCACCTCTTGTTTTCAAAATTTCAAAATCTTATTTTAGATTTATATGAATCATACTAAATCTTTTCATACACTTAAACATTATTTACACGCATGATTTCAAGATGTCACCAACCAGACTTATATTCTCGAAATCCCAAAATGGAGACCCATCGTCGAGATAGGAGTGATTTTCTTACCTTGACGATTAACTCCGCTTCTTTCCTTCTTTAAAACAACCTCACCAACAGGTTAGGGGTGATTCCCATACCTCGGTGATCGTTACCGACCTTCCTTCTTGGAAACCTTATTTTACAAACCACACGTTCAATTTGCATCTAAACCTTTTTATCATATTGTCAAAATCCATGCTTAGGTGAATTTCAAAATTTACTATTTTATCAACCTATTTCTTATCCTGTGATTTATTTCATATAAACCACATGCACATACACTTAGACACCGCATAAAACGTTTTGTTTCCTAATTTTCAAAGTTGACCGAATGCTACCTACCAAGTTAATCGGTCTAATGGATACCTTGCCCATAAATCTTATGTTTATCATGATCACTAAAACACACTCACGTGACATCATATTACTAAGGACTTTCATTTGTAAACAAGATCAAACCAATGTCTTATAGGTATTATGGAATCATTTTACTAAAATTTTCTTTTTCTCAATTAATAAAACCCTTTTGCTAAAACACTTTTCAACAACCACTAAATCTATTATCTCACATTTCTCCTCAAGGGTCAACGTTTTCACAAGAACCTTCAAATTTCAATTTCTTATTTTGATGTGATATCCTTAGCAACGATGCAGACTTACTATTTAAAGACCTTTTCATACACCGCACAAAGCGTCGTCTAAATTTCAAAACACGTGGGCAAGGAAACTTTATAAGGACAAACCATTTTCCGACTTACTTAAATTCTTCTAAAAATAATGGTAGAACTCCCGTCTTTTACAAAATACGCCATGCATAACCAATAAGTACTTTATATTCTTTTTACATCCACGAACTAGATTCTACATTTTAAGTCAAACTTAAACCTATTTTGAATCGATAATCTCAACGTTTTGCTCAACCCACTATACATGCATATCCTCGTTCATGGTTTAGTCAAAATCACGCACGACAATTTCATTTATATCATTCGTTTTACATACCCAGATTTCTCGATTATTTTACATGAACAAATTCGTTGTATTTAATTCACGTCATACACACAATCGTCATCTTTTACACTTACGGATATTCATAATTATACACACCTTCATATTTCTGCTTATACATGTTATCATTCATACTTATACTTATACTCACACTCATACACATACACCTTATATCCATGCTTATACTTATACTCATACTTATGCTCATCCTTGCATTCATACATTCGTACCTGTACGCGAGCGAAACATGAGGGATTCACTTACGTCGGTCACATGCTTAATTTGACGCAAACATGCTTATAAACTACATTCTTTCGCGCACACTTATTTCCAGAATTTATATATACCTTAATTCATACACCGCTAGTACAAGTTATGCGGATCATGCGACGATCGGTATAATCAAGGGTGCACACAGGATTATGGTGATAAGTGCATGAGAACCATAGAGTGTGGTACCGCGTATGGCAAGACACGAAACGTAACATTGCATCGAGTAACGAAACGATCGCAACATGGTCAAAACATGGTGGATATGCCACTGATACTTCCTATATATAAGTGTTTTCACCATGTTTCCAAACTTTCGTAAAACGTGCCATGAGAAATTCGGTATTTTACAGACCCTAGTAAGACCTAATATGCAAACCTTAACAACTCACAACTTCATTGCTAAGCGGGCGATATCCGGTCATCCACGACGAGACTTCATCCCTAAAAGCAACGTTTTCGTTTGTTCAAATACTCATGCCATTCTTATGCTCGTATTCGTTTATTTGATCAAACGTTCGCTCTTATGCCTCCAGTATTCCACGCTAACCTCACCTTTTATACAACCTCGTTTACAGTCTATTGGTTTAAACCTTCGAACCCTAAATGCTTGCTTGCCTTAAAGCCAACTCACATTCTTGTTTAGGTGCAAACACACCTAGTTGGTCGCTACCACCAAAACTGTTTTTATTTAAATACCTGATATTCTCGCTTTCCATCAATAAACAACTTTCTACAACCTAACTTTTGTCCTCAAAACTTCATTACTTTTCCACATGTATTCAAGCCTCCAAGCCTCGATTTTAAACCATCATTCCTTAGCCAAATCCTTTCAAGTCTTCCTCTTAAATAAATTTCGGGACGAAATTTCCTAAAAAATGGGAGACTGTAACGCCTCATATTTAGCATCTTTATAATAATAATAATAATAATAATAATAATAATAATAATAATTATTATTATAATGATAATAATAATAATAATAATAATATTCTTCTATATAACGATGTTTGGGTTTGTAGACGGGTTTCAGAATCGTAGCGGACCGCTCAAAACCCTAAACACTAGCTATCGGACTTTAGGTCCAACCTACCAAACCCTAGACTATATAAACCTACCCCAACCCTAATTCTCCAAAACCACTCAGCCGCACCCCTTCTCTCTCGACTCCGACGCTGTTTTCTGGCGGCACCTCTAGACGGCCACCGGCCTTCTTCTTCATCTCCGGCGAGACCTCCTACATACACACACCCCCTCTCTCTGCCTCTCACTAACTCCGACGACCGGAGACATTTCCAGCCGTCTCCCTCATCGACACTCCGACGACCGGAGACATCTCATCTCCTCCCTCTCACTCCGACGACGGCCACCCACACACCACCTCGACACTCTCACCACCTCCCTCCGCCGCAAAAAGCACCACACACCCCTCGCTCTCGCTCTCGTCTGTCTCTATCTCTGCAGTGGTGTCGTCGGCCACCATTCGGGTGGCGGCGCAGCAGGGACGATATAGCAGCGGCAGCAGGGACGGCGTAAAAGCAGCGGCGGTGGCAGCAAAAAGGTCGCGTTCGCCGGCGGCATCCAGCGGCGGCAGCGCCATCGCGTGTTTCCGTTCTCGGTCCAGGTTAGTTTTCGGTTCGGTTCGCTTGATTCACTTCTTTTGTGTCAGTTTTGGTTTCGGGTGTATTTTGTCAAGTTTCGATTCAAGATTTGGTGGTCTTGTTGTTTCAGATTCGTTTTGAGTTCGGGTTCAGTCATAGCCGCCAATCGACTCAGTTTTGGTCACCCGGTCAACTCAGTCAACTGCCGGTCAACTCGGGTCAAACCCGATCAACTGTCGGGTCAATTGACGGGTCGACAATCTAGACACGAAGTCCGACATAATATTGACGCGTATTATTAATTTTTGGTTTATAATTAGAAATTGCTTTAAATCGCGAAACCGAACTCTTCGTAACTTGTAACGATATATATATATATATAGTATATTGTATCGTATTTAGTGTGTTTTGAAAACATATAATCGACAACTTACATTATCGGGGTCGTTCGAAAACAGAGGAAACTCTGCCTGTTTTTCGACAAATATATATATATATATATATATATATATATATATATATATATATATATATATAATTACAATACCTTCGACAAAATATATATGTATTTATTATACCTTTCGATAAAATATATGTTTATTATACTTTTCGAACAAAGATATCTATTATGCGTTTCGACTAAATAAATATATATATATCTAATATATCTTCGAACATTTACATATACCTATTAAACTTTCGACCAAAATATACATATTTATCTATTACACTTCTCGCCGAAATATATATATATATATATGTTTATCTATTACACTTTTTGTCAAATATATATATACCTACTACGTGTTTCGTCAAAAATATATACGTATCGATTACTCTTTTGAACAAAACATATTTATTTAACGACAAAATATAAGTAACCATTATGACTTTTGTCAAATATATATATGTATACTTTATAGTAGAAAACTAAAGATAACGCATCGAATTCTAATGATTTTTACATGACAATAAATATAAGGGTATATATACTTATTTATTATTTTTGGCAACATTTCTATAATACTTTTAATGAATTTAAACCTAGAATCGTAACATAGACTACGTTATATTTGTATACGTACATGCAACCTCAATTCAAATCCTCCGTCATAATTCCGATTACTCATACACTTTCGTTTGTCATAAAGGGTGACCTCGGTGTCCCATTCTCCAACTCATCAAATCGTCGTGGGAGTTCCAAAGAGACTTAGCAATCTTGTGAGTACACTCGACCCGCTTTTCGTTTATATCACTTTCGGGTGTAACATGTTTACCATATACAAAATCACAACTCTTAAACTTTATGAAATGCACGAAACAATCCTATATTCATGAATGCTTTGATACGTTACTTGTTGCTTATATCTTGGACAATTCGCATGTAATACCATAGTCATTAGCTTATCTTAAGCCTTCATTTGACATGTATAGCGCTATAGGAGTAACACACCACATCCCTCGTGAAATCTAGAGGCCATGTTCAAATATCGAAATTTGCGTTAACAAGGGGTTTGACTAGAAATATTACATGCCATGTATAATGCTCTCGTATAAACTTAGTATCATGTGGATTCGTTTTAACTTTATTCGTATACGTGTGCTTATGCTCAAACTTGTGTACTCGGCTTTACTTTTGCATTGAACTCTATTTTAAAACATGTTACAGGTTGATGAAGATGATGCTATGAAATCGAAGTAGTGTTGATGCTAGATACACACATAATCGTTAGGTTTATTAATGTTGTATCAAATTTTGTCAAATGTTGTTATGTTTATTTGATATTTCCATGTATTGTAATGACAATTTATGTATGAAATGAAATTCGGATTTAATTAAATATTGTCACCGTTAGCGTTGTGAGCAATGAGCAATCTATTTCCTCCCGCCTTGATGTTTCTGCCTTGATGTTTCCGCCATTGGTTGGGGTGTGACATGAAACCACACCGAAAACCCTTTCCGATCTAACTGGACTCAGGGCATGCAGATGGGGGATCGACTGTTAACTCCTTGCCGGAACCCCAGATTGGATCCCACGAGCCACACCCGATGGTTGTGGTGCCGATACAGGTCTCCGGCTACTGAAATGGGTGAGAGGTGTAGCGATGGTGAGCCTTTTTTTTCTTTTCTTCGTAACTAATGGTTGTGCGGTGGTGATTGTTGGTGGTGAGAGAACAGAGATGTTGAAGATGAAGATTTTAAGAATCTAAGAAAATGGAAAAGTGTAAAATAAGATGTGTATAAATTATATATATATATATATATAAATATATATATATATATATATATTAAAAAGAGAAGTCAATTAATAATGTTTATAATACTATAATATTATATATAGTTTTTTAATACATTTATAATTTTAAAATTTAATAATAGTTATTTTCTTTATCTTATTATTTTAATAATAGTTATTTTCTTTATCTTTTAAGTTGGATAAGCTTGGTGTCAATCGGTACTGGTATCGAAAATACCGGTATGGTCCGGTTCGTTATCGGTACATAAAGGTAAAAACCGGCACCAGCCTGGTATAGAAAACGTCAAAAGTCGGTACCGAAATGATTTTGAAAATCTTTTAGATTGGGAAATTCGGTACTGCTACCCGGTACCATTTGCTCATCGCTGATCACGGGTACCGTACGAACAACAACGGTATCGTGCAACTTTTTTTCTTGATTTGCTTCAACTTTTAATGATTTCTTTTTTTTAGTTTCGGGGGTAGGGAGAGCTCAGTGCCAACCGATACCGAAAATACCGATTACGGTACCGGTATATGAAAGTAAAAAGCGGCAGGCGCCAAAATTCGGTACCGAATTGGTACTTAAGATCCTTCGGTTCGTAAAATTCGGTACCGGTACCCAGTACCATTTCTTATCTCTGACCATGGGTTTCATACGAACAAGATCATTACTATCCAACTTTTTGGTTGGTTTTCTTTCGCTTATCTTTAGAGTTTTTTTCTATATTTTCTTTTTTTTCTTGTCAGTGGTTTCGTCCGCAACGCGCTCTTAGTGTTTTCAAAACACATGTAAACACAGACTAAATAACAAAAAAAGTTTGCCGCAACACGACGATCGTAAGAAAACCAAGTTGTTTTTAAAACATAATAAAAGTCACACCCCGATTCCACGGGTTACACCCGGTGGGGAATATCGTGACGTAATGTTGATATCATCATAACCAATAAACACAGAATAGCACAGCGGAAGTCTTGGATTAAATATTATTACAAACCGAGTGTTCAATGTTCAAATACAATGGCTTGTAATAAAGATCCATAGGCGGATCAAAATTATATACAAAGATGATTAACAGACTTGGCACATCTAAGGACTTGCAAGATCCTCTTATTGCTACTGAGCAGTTTCCAGCCTATTTACTTATTTGTACATGTAGTTTAATCTTTTGAAAATACGTCAGTTTACACTGGTAAATACAATCAACCGACATATTTTGAAAACCTTTTCAAAATTTGATTTAGGTGCACAGTGCACGAAAAAGCTTTTATACTTGGGATAAACTATATCTCATGTTATCAGTTTTACATAACTCGACAATACATACGGGGCCCGGAAGCTATGCCAGTTCATGATTAACCGACACACCACTTATTCCCTTATTGGGAAAACCCATATTGGGTTATAATTTATAACTTATTCCCTTATTGGGAACACCCGTATTGGGTTATAAATTATTTATTTAAACCGTTTCACATCTGTCAGGTGTATGCCTACACCACGTGCTTAAGTCGTGGCCACTTACAATTAAATGAGTCAAGGATATCCAGGACACCGTCGAATTAACCCGCAATGTTTAAGTCAAGCAATACGAATCAAAACGGGTTATTTGAAGTTCCCGACACATTGGTCTTCGAATCCCATACTCGACCATGCGGTAAATATTTTACCATATCCCAAGCCCGTATAGGGAAAATAGGTTAAGAGTATTTACCTGAGCTTAGCAAGTCCTTTTAATATAAGAAATATAATAAGCACAGCCGTATCCAATTAATTAAGCGTAAGTACAATTTACCGGAAGGCCCTAGTCTGGAATGATGGTATAAATAACCAATTAGAATGCTAGCGGATCTTATTCAAGTCATTGACTTGGATCGGCTAGTTTAAAGTATTAAAAACAGTATGACGCGCTTAATTAAGAAATGACCGGAAAGAATGTAGTTTAAACCCGACAAGTACAATGACTTGTATAATAAGGGTAAACATATAACATTATGGGTTTTGAAATAAAAATGATAAGGTTAAACCCGTTTCGGTTAAATTACGTAAACTAGCCTCGTAGGCTTAACCGTACGCATATAAGCGATACCGGGTAACCGGATGAGTCATGAACGAGTTCCATATGCCAATATACTTTAAACAAGTTATCATATCAGTAGGATATCAACTTGTATGCCCGTTAAGGTTTTTAAAATCAAATTATGCCTCATAAGGGCGTTTTGGTCATTTAGCGACGTATAAAAGGAGCTTGCATATATTCTGATGTTACGACCATAAACATTCTATGAAAAGACTTTATTCATGATATAATATTAGTAGGATATCAAACATATGTGTGTTTTATAGTTTAAAACCAAACTATGCACCGTAGGGACATTTTGGTCATTTCACACATAATTTCGAAAGCTTATTTGGGATTCTGAGTTTATATTATGTACCTACTGTAGAAATATTTCAAATGAGTTATAAAATCAGTAGGTAACAATTCTTGGTTGGTAAATATGGTTTAAAACCATACAACGCGCCGAAAAGGCGTTAAAGTCGTTAAATGACGATATTTGTGATGTTTTGTGAAAACTGATGTTATGAATAGGTTATATGACCAATATATGTTATTTAGTATCACACACCAATAGGTAAAAGGTTCTGTATGAAAATTATTATCAAAAACCATTTTAAGTGCCGTAAGGGCGTTATCGTCATTTAAGAGCATAATACAAGATCTTGTGCATAAACTTAGTTTATAAACTGAAATGATATCCCATATATCCTAATCATGATATTATATCAGTAGGTAATGAGTTTAGTATGATAAGTTACATTTAAAACCGTTCTATGCGCCAAAAGGGCCTTTCGATCGCTTTAAAGCATATTTTACGACATTATACGAAAACTCAATTTATGGTCAGATTTGTAACACCAAAATATGTGAAACATGTTAACATATCAGTACCAAATCATTTGCAAGTCCATTGGTGTTTAAAACCTCATTTTTAAATAAAATAGCAAAATAGTCAAAGTACGACATATTTATGGAAATTCGCATAAAACTCGGATTACTATTATGAACATGTACTATAACCTCAGAGGGTTATGCTACATCATAATATGATCATAATGGAACCCTAAATCAGTAGGGTACTAATATAATTCGGTCCATTATCGAAAGTCAATGCAGAAGTCAAACTTCACGACTTTCGGTTGCGAACCGACCCTAAAACTAGAATTGACGAGCCGAACCTGTTTACACATGTTCTAATAATTATTTCCAAGTTGTTTGTGTGTTAAAACATATTTTAGAAAGCCTTTAAACTCAGTTTATGAATATTCTTAAAATCTAACCCGTTGACTTTTTAAAATATATTATGTTGACTCGTCAATTGACCTAGCAAACGTGGTAATTAAGAGGTGTCCTTTTGAGGGATTAACACCTACCTAATTACGATCACGTAGCCACGTTCGCACCGAACAATAGCTGGACCATAATGGTCTTAGCCGATAGTAAAGCGTTTAGCGAAAACGTTTGACTTTTGGCTTTAAAAGCCTAAACCAAAGAACAAACCAAGGAAGGAACACTTACCTGTGGTCCTATGGACTAGAAACTCAAGGAATACTCCTAAATAATCTGGAACCTCCAGAAATGAATATAGATGAGAGGATGAGGAAAAGTGCAAACTTAAACCCATAAGTTCATCACTTATTTATAGTGTTTGAAGGATTTGTGGATGATTTACAGGTGTTAGAGGCTTCGTAGGATGTTTACAAGTGTTTTATATGTGTCAAGACCAGGTAAAGAGTGGCAAAAACGAGTTAAGTGTCAAGATATGGAGCTATACTTGATGAATCAGCATTTTTCTGTCTGCAGACCTGCTTACGGACTGTAAGGGTCTTCCTATACGGTCCGTAAGGACCCAGCTCAGCAACCAAAGTTTCATCTTTTGACAGTTTTAGCCCCTGGATTTGTTTCGCCGCGTTTTGTCACCCGTAACCCCTTTTTAACCTGATTTCAAGGCTCGATAAAGGTGTTAAGGCACGCGTGACTTGAATTATGCCTGGAATTATCTTGGATGTCGGTTCGTTTGGTTGTACGGTTGCGCTTTTCGCGAAAATGCGTAAAACGCTTAAACGGACATAAAAACGATCGAAAATTCGCAACGATGGACATCCTTGCATCCTCACCAATAAAACGTAAGATTTTATTGAATATATATATATATATATATATATATATATATATATATATATATATATATATATATATATATATATATATATATATATATATGGATTTACATATAGGGCCTGTATTAAAAAATAAGAGAATCGGTAACTTTCCATAGTTTGTCAGGAATAGTCCCTGGACTTCCAAACTTGCGTGAAACGTTATAATTAGTGCGTAAAGCCTTTATTGGCATATAATAGGCTCCCATGAGAGTATGAATAAGATTATAGGACTCTCGGTTCGTTAAAAGGTCACTCAGAGGCTTAGTTTGAGCATGTTGACACTTTTAGTCCCTTAACTATTAATTTGTCGTTCAGAGGTTATAAAATAACATAACGTTTGTTCCCTCTCGTTTTAGCACATGGCATACGAGGATTAGTGGGACACGTGTCAGAATTTTACAGGACAGGTTTTTACGAGGTGTTACACTAAACTTTTTAAAACATAATAAAACTCAAAAGAATTTTGTTAACTTTTGACCACAAAAAGACTTAGGTCAAATAAAAATACATTACATGGTTAAATAAAGTGGATATAATCAAGCATATTACTGAAACTAACAAAGTAACAAACATTTTTTTTTGGTAATTTTACTTACTTTTATATAACAGTTAATAATATTTTCGAAACCATGCACGGATGCAGGGTGTTTTCATTGCTGCCATAAATGAATTTATTTAAACCTGAATTGGGATATGTGAAATTAAAATATATATTAGCTGTTGTAATTCTATGTAGTTCTTATATAAATGTTCAAAACTAAAATTAAAGATTGAGACAAATAATAAGTATGTATATTGGAATTTATTAGTGGTGAACGCGTTTGTAGATATCGAACTGAACAAATTGGATTGATCCAATCGAATACCCATGTCGTCCCAACGTTTTTCTTTCAATTGTGATTGCGAAGGCACCATACAAGTTCCTGCCCTCTGTCCCAAGGTTCTTCTTTCATTTGTGACTGCGAATGCACGAAGCGAGTTCCCGTCCGTCGCAACGCGCATGACTAATTACTAGTTGGTGTTTTAAATATAAATAAGTTAAAAGACTAAATTACCCTTCACTTAACATTTAAAACTAGCTGAGTTAGGGTTAAAGAACATAACTTATAGCATTTGGAAAGTATACAACTCGTATGTAAAAGACATAACTTGTAGCATTTGAAAACATTAACTAACTAAGTTAGAGCTAAAACTGAGTTGAGGCTAAAGTACATAATTTGTAGCATTTTGTCAATGGAAAAAGATGTTTTTAGAAGCTAGAAGAATAAATATGATCTAAAATATTTTGTATTTATACACACACAACATGGAACCTTAAAAAAAATTAACCCCACCGTGTAAGAATGTAAGATTAAATATGTTATTATTAATATTTAATTATGTAGCAATTATAACCATTTATATTTATATTATATTAGAGCAAAATATATATTAATCTAATTATATATTAGTTGGTAATTGTTGATGGATCATATTACCCTACATGTTAATTATATCCAAATTTGAGGGTTTCCTCTTGGGTGTATATATAAGGAGATAACTAGAGAGGTAAAGTGTTAGACAGTTACACAACCTAATCACTCATAACATCATAATTCGTCTCTCTCTCTCTCCCATACGAATTCTGCCCTAGAATTCCGTACTATCATCATCACTTTACACCCTAAGGAGGAACCAGATCACACTGACAAAGATGTCGAAAACCATGGCTGCGTCTCTGACTGGATTCTCTGCTGGTCTGTCTGCCGTCATAGGTATTCTTTATTTGTTTTCCATCATGTATGAACGGAACTATCAACATGTGGTATCAGAGCATATGTTGATAAATCAGTTCTGTTTTGAATCCATTATTCTGGGATTAAATTCTGGAGAACAGAATTTATAAAACCTGATAAGAATTCGAAACTTGGAATTCGAATAAAACCTTTAAAATTCACGGATTTCATGTTTTAATGGATGTTTAATTGCATCTGAAATCATCACTGTTCCAAAATCACTATAACAAACTTAAAATTATAGATTTCGGATTCCAGGATTACCATATTATTTTTTTAGGGTTCATCACATGTTCTTATGAATATCCAAATATTCCCTTATTTTGGAATATAATTTTGGATTATTGGGTGTTTTACCTGTTTTGATCTTGTTTATCAGTTAACATTTTTTCGAAATATGTTATTATTAAAATTGGATATAATTTTCGAATTAATGAGATAAATTAGATCATCGCTAAAATAGGAAACCATATCTCGAAATCCCTAAGAATTCGGATTTTCAGTTTTATCTTCATTAACAGCTGCTGATGAGAAGGTTTCAAGATTAAAAGTTTTTGACTAAGGTTCCGACTAAGATTTCGACTCGAAATCTCACTAAAATACGAGGACAACTGAGATTTCGACTCGCAGTCATCAGGTGGTTGCGACTCGAAACCTCATAATGAAGTCGAAATCTCATTAAGGCATTAACCTTCATAACTCGAAACCTCGAGATTTCGACTGAGGTTTCGAATGGCATTAGTGACTCGCAATCAAGTGGTTGCGACTCGAAATCTCGTAACTTAGTCGAGATCTCATAACTGAGTCGAGATCTCATAGCTAGTTGCGACTCGAAACCTCATAACTGAGTCGAAATCTCATAAGTGAGTCGAGATCTAAGGTTAATTCGAAATCTCATTACCTTATTAAGCTGTTAACTGAGTTCGACCCGCGCTAACAGGGGGCTTGCTATTAAGTAAATGGTTTTGTAAATACTTACTTAATCAGAATCAGATAACTTTTTACAAAACTAATATAGCTTAACTTGAATGAGCTTCTGATGTGTCACTTTTGGCCAAAGCTGATTTGATACATCTATTTATTATTCAACTATTACGAAAGCTATGTTAATTGTGCATCACAAACGTGAATGTCTTATTTCTGGCCAAAGCTGATCTAATTCTTTCATGACTAGCATTATTAACAAGTGCATAACTAAGGTGATTGTCTCATTTCTGGCCAAAGCTGATTTGTCACAATTACTTTACACACATACTTAGATGATTACACTTCTGGCCAAAGATGATTTGTCTTCATTTAAGTAGAATTTTAACTAAGTTTATTATTTTGATGTTAGTAATAGACATTATCACAGCTTCATAATTAAAATGGTCATTACTTATGCCTGCCTTAGTGTAACATGCCCTTAGATCACATTAAGACTTCTTCATTAGTATCATAATTCGCTCATCTTATTTCCACTCTCAGCACCCAATTGTGGGATTCCACCATGGACTGGTGATAACTTTGCTGCGTGGAAGGACTCTCTCATGCTTTGCTAGATTTCGATTATGCTTTAAGAGAGAATAAGCCTGCTGACCTCACTCCTCAGAGTACCACTGCTGAGCAGTTGACTCATGAAAAATGGACTAGGTGTAACCGCATGTCTCTCATGTTTATGAAGCAATCCATAAGCAATACAATTCGAGGAGCCATTCCTGATTATGATGACGCTAAAACCTATTTGGCTTCTGTGGAGGAGCAGTTCAAGGGGACGTCTAAAGCACACGCTAGTACTCTAATTCTCAAGCTGGTGACTACTAAGTATGACGGGAGGAGCGGCATCCGTGAACACATCATGATGATGAACGACATGGGCCTTAAGCTGAAGGGATTAGACATGGCGATCAGTGATGGTTTTCTTGTTCACTTTATCATGACTTCACTTTACTTTTCTTATGAAGCATTCAAGATCAATTATAACACTCAGAAAGAAAAATGTAGGATGAGTGAACTGATCGCCATGTGCGTGCAGGAGGAGGAGCGTATGAAGATGGATGGAACTATCGATGTTGCAAACTTCACTACCTCAAATTCTAAGAAAAGGAAGAACAATTATCCAAGAAAGGATGTTTCAAAAGTCCAAAAGCCAAATCCTAGTACAAGTGCACCTTCCAGCTCTAAGAACTATTTAGGCAAACCACACTGCAAGTTCTGTAAAAAGACAGGACATAAGTAGAAGGAATGCCCTGACTTTAAGGAGTGGCTAGCTAAGAAAGGTAACGATCTTTTCATGATATTTGAGTCCTGTAATATTAATGTTCCTGCTAATAGTGGTTTGATTCTGGTTCTATGGTTCATGTAACCAATTCTACTCAGGGATTCCTTACAATCCGGAGGCTGGGAAGAAATCAAAAACGCTTAAAGGTGGGGATGATCGAGAATTAGAAGTGAAGGCCATAGGAATGTTATAGTTATTTATTTAAAACTGGTTTATGCATTAAACTTTATGATACCTTATATGTTCATGAGGTAACTCGGAACCTTGTATCAGGACCAAAGTTAGACATAGACGGTTTTATTGTTTCTCATGGTCATCGCAAACGCTCTATTCTTTATGATTCCGTTGTTCATGGTACTGGCATTCTGGATGGTGGTCTCTATATATTAGAACTAGATGATGATTTTTCCAAATCTTTGTTGTCATATAATATTAATAAATCACTCACAAAGATGAAACAGAATCGAGACTTAGAGACTTCATCCATGTTGTGGCATCAACGTTTAGGCCACATCTCAAGAGAACGATTAAATCGACTCGTTAAGGATGAAGTCTTACCTCCTCTCGATTTTACTGATTTTGGAACATGTGTCAAATGTCTTAAAGGTAATATGACATTAGAGAATAAGAAAGGTGCCACTAGGAGTTCTAATTTATTAGAACTCATTCATACTGACATTAGTGGTCCTTACCAAATCGCTGGCATAACTGGACATACTTCATTTATCACTTTCATTGATGATTACTCTCATCTCATGTACTTGTATCTCATTAAGGAAAAATCTGAGTCTCTAACAACTTTTAAAGATTATAAAGCTGAAGTTGAAAAGCAACTAGATCGTCAAATTAAAGTTGTGAGATCAGATAAAGTTTGTGAATATTATGGTAGAAATACTGATGTGGGTCAAGCTCCTAGTCCATTTTATGAGTTTTGTAAGGGCTAGGGGATTGTAAACCAATATACTATGACTGGTACACATCAGCAGAACGGTGTTGCTGAATGAAGAAATCGTATATTTATGAACATGGTGCGCAGTAGGTTAGCCAACACAAATTTACCATTATTCCTCTGGACTGAAGCGTTAAAAGCAGCTGTTCATATACTCAATAGAGTTCCTTCTAAGTCTGTCCCTAAAACTCCTTATGAACTTTGGACAGGAAGGAAACCAAGTCTTAAATATATGAAAGTATGGGGCTGCATTGCTGAAGCTAAACTCTACAATCATTTCTAAGGAAACTTGACCCTAAAACAGTTACATGCTTCTTTATCGGGTATCCTGATCACTCTAAGGGTTATCGTTTCTACTGTCCTTCCCATGTCACCCCTATTGTTGAATCCAAGCGTGCTGCGTCCCTGAGGATTTCAAGGTCAGTGGGAGCAGTACTAACCCTTACGAAGAAGTGCAAGAAATACAAGACGTGGGGGGGGGACTCGTCGCTTACCATTACTCCGTTTACTCATCTCGGACCCAATGCAACTACTGCACCTGAATTTACTGCACCAACTCCAAATTCAGAACCCATTATACCTCATAATGAAGGCACATCAAACGCTCAAAACCAAGACAACGCTGAACACGATAATCAACTCAGGAGGTCATCCAGGCAACGAAGGCCTACTAATTGGGATGATTATGTTACCTACCTGACTGAAATGGATGCTGGAAAGATCAATGATCCTATCTCTTATAATGAAGCCATTAGCAGTGACCAGTTTTCTGAATGGAATAAAGCTATGATTGATGAGCTTGAATCCATGAAGAAAAATGATGTTTAAGATTTGGTAGAATTACCTAACGGTGCCAAACTCGTAGGATGTAAATGGGTATTCAAAACAAAACTGGATCCGAATGGGAACGTTGAACGCTACAAAGCGAGATTGGTTGCAAAGGGCTACACTTAGAAAGAGGGAATTGATTATCAAGAGACATTTTCACATGTCTCTTGTAAGGATTCATTAAGGATCATAATGGCCCTAGTAGCTCATTTTGATTTAGAGCTACACCAGATGGACATCAAAACCGCTTTCCTTAACGGAGACTTGGACGAAAATGTTTACATGAAACAACCTAAAGGCTTTAAACATGAATGTCAGGAGCATCTAGTCTGTAAGTTGAAGAAATCCATTTACGGGTTAAAACAAGCATCATGTCAATGGTACCTTAAGTTTGATGAAGTCATGAAAAAACAAGGTTTTGTAAAGAATCAAGTGGATCAATGCACCTACCTCAAGATGAGTGGGAGCAACTTTACTATACTTGTCCTTTACGTAGATGATATTCTGTTGACAAGTAATAGTTTAGACATGCTGCATGAGTTGTAGCGGTTACTCTCGCATAACTTCGACATGAAGGATCTCGGAGATGCTTCTTACGTCATTGGCATCGAAATTCACCGGACACAAAGGGATCTTAGGATTGTCTCAAAAGGCTTACATAGATCGTGTCCTTACGCATTACAACATGCAACAGTGCAAACCCTCAGTCGCTCCAGTAGTTAAAAGAGATGTTTTCAGTTTGTTCCAATGTCCGACAACAGAGGTTGAAAAGGAGCAAATGAGTCAGATACCTTATGCGTCAGTTGCCGGGATCCTGATGTATACTCAAGTCTGTACTCGCCCAGATATCGCTTATATTGCTGGAATGCTAGGCCGTTATCAGACTAATCTTGGCCTAGATCACTAGAAAGCAGCTAAGAAAGTACTTAGATATCTGCAAGAGACGAAAGACTATAAACTGACTTATAGAAGAAGTGATCATTTTGAAGTGGTAGGCTATTCTGATTCTGACTTTGCCAAATGCAAAGATGACAAGAAATCCACTTCGGGCTATATCTTTATTTTAGCAGGCGGACCTATCTCATGGAAGAGTCATAAACAACAGTTAACTACAACTTCTACAATGATGGCAGAATACATTGCTATTTATAACGCAACCTGTCATGGAATGTTGCTTAGAAATCTTATTACTGGACTCAAAATCGTTAATTCCATTTCTAGACCATTGAATCTTTACTATGATAACTCAGCTGGCGTTAGTTTCTCGAACAGTAACAGTTCGACTGGAGCTGGTTTATATCTCGATACAAAGTACTTGTTCGTACGTGAACGAGTTGAGGAAAATAATCTTTGTATTGAGTATATTAGTACTAAAAATATGCTTGCGGATCCGATGACTAAAGGTCTCCCACCTAAAGTTTTCGAAGAACATGTTTCGAATATGGGATTTACTAAAGACCTTATTTAATAACATATTGTACTTACTTATGTTTTAATTAATAAAATTTTCTCAGTTTGATTTTGTATGTCTCTAACATATGTTCTGCCGGTATTATAACATATAGACAAATATAAATACAAATCAAATGCTAAAGGGCTTACTTGCGTATTTTGATCATAACTATTATGTTTTAAATTCAGGCTGTAGTATGACTAATGGGGGTCCTAAGTCGAATGATGATTCAACGGTTGTATTTATATGCTACGGCTCTTGGTTTAAAGCTAAAATGAATGTTAACTCCTGATCAGGCTTATCTAACAATCATGATAAATGATTACTCGGCTAAGTGGGAGAATGTAAGATTAAATATGTTATTATTAATATTTAATCATGTAGCCATTATAATCATTTATATTATATTAGATCAAAATATATGTTAATCCTATTATATATTAGTTGGTAATTGTTGATGGACCATATTACCCTTATTAACTAATTAAGGTTTCCTCTTGGGTGTATATATAAGGAGATAACTAGAGAGGTAAAGTGTTAGACAGTTACACAACTTAATCACTCATAACATCATAATTCGTCTCTCTCTCCCATACGAATTCTGCCCTAGAATTCGGTACTACCATCATCACTTTATACTTTAAGGGGGAACCAGATCACACTAACAAAGATGTCGAACTCCATGGCTGCGTCTCTGACTGGATTCTCTGCTGGCATGTCTGCCGTCACAGGTATTCTTTATTTGTTTCCCATCATGTATGAACAGAACTGATCAATACACCAACTATAAACCCTATACTCAATGTTTTAAAAACCGGTTTATACCGGCCGGTTAAACCGGATGCTTGGCCAGCATGAATCATACCGGTAAACTAAGGAAATGGAAAAGAAGTTGTACCGCTGGTAAATTGGATTATACCGGTTTAAACCGATATACCAGTTCATACCGAGCCAAAGGTCAAATTTTTGAAAATTTGATTTTTCAGTGCCTAAAAAAGATGACAATTTACCTTCTTAGTTAAAGTTTAAAACTTAGTGCCCACAATTGACAATCCACATTGATTATACTTCTTCGTCACTCAAAGATAGAAAATCATAGGGTTTTTCAAATTAAGTTCTTCAACCGATCATCCAGGTTTACCTTCTTTTGACTTTTGTTAAGTCGTTCATGTTGTTAATTGTTATAGTATTTGCCAATTGCTATATAGTGGGTATTTAATCATGAACCTTTGGATAATATTTTGATTATGGATTAATTTTGGAATATTTTTTATTATGGAATGATATAGTTTTAGATTAGAGTAAATTGCCATTTTAGCCCCTGACTTTTGTCCCAAATTGCCATTTTAGTCCAAATAGTTTTTTTCTCCTCTGGGTCCCTAAGATATCCATTTTATTGCCATTTTGATCAGATTGCCTAACTCAGTCTAAAAACGTCAGTTAAGTAAAGGGCATTTTTGTCACTTACATATTTTTTTAATTTCTCTATTTGTTAATTTATTAACCCACTAATTAAAAAACACAAACAATAAAATATAACACAATATGAAGACACATTATTTACTTTCCCCCTCAATCTCTTTACACCCTAACCCACCACCATCAACACCTACCACCGCCTGCCACCTCTCTCTCTATACAACCCCCACAAAACCACCACCTATTAATGCCTAGTTTTGTCAGCTGTGTGGCACCCTACCACGATCACCACCACTCCCCACCACAACTCCCACCACATCTTCCGAAACACCAACCATCACCGCCATCAACAACAACCAGTCGTAGCCACTACTAGCACCTCTGCCATCACCACCATCGACTGCCACATCCACCCCAGTGTCTTCTTCCCCGTGTAATCCTGGAAATCGCCCCCTAATTTCACTTTGCAAATTTATGTTCAACCGGTATCGTTTCCACTCGAGAACTATAGGGCTTTTACTCACAACGATAATACAAGCAGAATGGTATAAGTATTACCTCCAATCGTTGCCCGGTTGAACCCCGGTTTTGGCTGGAGTAATAACAGCTGCGGTGGCTATATACAGAGGATAGAATATGGTCGATTTGAGGGAGAAACATATTTTCATGTGCTTTCTTTATGGCAGATGGATGGAATTTGGTTTAAAATTCTGGAGCTTTGATGGTGGTTACGATTTAGAAAGAGAGAGGCAGAGGTGTTACATGTTGTGGGTGGGAGATGGTTGTGGTGGTGGGTGGTGGCGGACTGCAGCGTTGATGACGGGTGGTGGTGCATTGAATGCTTTGTGGTGGTGCACTGGATGCTTTTTGGTGGTGGTAGGGGAAATGTGGATAGAGTGAGAAATGTGAAGATACTTATAAATATAGTGGGTTAAAAAAATTGGACTAAAAAGGTAATTTGTAAATCTTTTTATGTTAATACCAAAAATACCTCGCTAAGACAGAACAAACCGTTTAAATTTAAGAAGTCGGAATGTTTGGTCGGTTTGTGGTTTATACGGTTAGGTTTTCATAGTTTAAGAGTTTGGTTTAGAACTTGAATCCACTATTTAACCCTTATTTTTATTTTTATTTTCGTTACTATTGGGATTTTAATCGTTTCAAACCATTCACCATACCACTAAAGCATGGTTGGTCTGACCAACGCACCCATTAAGTGGTTCTTCTTATAGTTCACTTAAAATTGATTTTATGATAAATGTTCTTGTGTGTTTTACCTAAGGGAAAGCTGCATAGTTTCATTTTTTTGAAACGAGTGGTGGTTGTGTAGCTTGAACACTTAACCACCCAAACGCACACTTACTTTCAAACATATAAACAAATTGCTTAACGTACAACATTATACTTATTTGTTCAAGATCATAAATTAGATAACTGTAAAGTATAATTAAACCATTGGTAATTTTCTGCGTGATACTTCAAAAAACATGTATGTATTAAAAAATATTTTTTATTCACAATAGCAATAACGGTATTAACAATAGCAAAGTGATAATAGTTAATAATAATACCGTTCTAATACAAGATTAGATCAGTCGGAAAATATTCGACAAGGTATTGGTACAACACAAGTACTTGGTACATTTTACGACACCAAAGTATATTAACTTTTTTAAACATAAATAAATGTTAGATATTTGAAAAATATTAATGAACGATAGTTATTAGAGAAAAAATTCAAATTAAATGATAAATGAAATATTACTGAAACCGGAATATATAAAAATGAATACATATATCGGTACCGATATTTTTTGGCTAGTATCGATCGATTTCAATATTATACTATCACTCAATGTAGTTTATGATACCGAAAAACTACTTATTTTTTTAATACAACTCTTGTTTAATATATGCATAATTACCTAGGCCAGCCTATGGGATGTGCGAGCCACATCCCTGACAGATGCCAAATTTTTTAGGGGGCTAAGTTTTTGGAAATTTATATTAATATATAGGACCTCATATAATTTTATTTTTTATCCACATTTAAAATCTTATAACACATTAGGTTCATTATAATTATATAATATATTAAAACACATCATGTTGCTACAATAGAGTAAAATCCTTATTCTTCATATAAATTATAAGAATGCGTGTATTTATTGTGAAGTAAATTTATGTTGAGTTTTTCCAAATAGAGGTATAAAGGTCATAAAAGAAAACGTGGAATGGGGTCCATTCTCATTATGTCTTCTCTTATTTATTATTTGTTTTTTTTTAAAGTTTCTTTAAATAAAATAATGATTAAAAATTTTTAATATAAAAAGAAATAAATAAAAGGAAAATTCTAGAAAAGTAGTATGAAAGAAATATTGATTTTGTATAAACCGGCGTATAAGTACGAACTCGCACACACATCTTGGATGAACATATTATATAATAATATATTAAAACACATCATGTTGCTACAGTAGAGTAAAACTCCTTATTCTTCATATAAATTACAAGAATGCCGTTATTTATTGTGAAGTAAATTTACGTTGATTTTTTTTTCAAATAGTGGTATAAATGTTATAAAAGGAAATGTGGAACGGGTCCAGTCCCATTATGTCTTCTCTTATTTATTATTTGTTATTTTTTAAAGTTTCTTTAAATAAGATAATAATTAAACAATTTAATATAAAAAGAAATAAATAAAAGGAAAACTCTAGAAAAGTAGTATGAAAGAAATATTGATTTTGCATAAAGCGGCACTCGCACACACATTTTTTATGATAATCATAATTTTTTATAAATATAAGTATTTATATCAAGTAAATAATAGTAATAATTGTCATTAACAAAATGACGATAAAAGAAGTAAATATTTCTACTAAAATATTTCCTGTACTCTTTGCGTTTTCTTTTTTCTTATGCTATCTGAAGTTGATGATTTAAACGGATCATTGTTATTTGTGTGTATATATATAAATATAATTGCTTAAGATTAGATGTTTATTATTTGGTTTGTACACGAATTCTACACCGTAACGCGCGGTTAGGAAAATCCTTGTATATATTAAAAATCATCAAGTTAACTACAAGATTTTTTTTTTAAATTTTCTTTTTAGCCACAAACCTTTTTACTTCTTTTTACTACCTATCATGTTAGCTACCAAGGAATTTTATATTTTCTTTTATTTTATTTTTAGTCACAAACTTTTTTACTTTTTTTTGTTTTACCACTAATATTACCAACATGTTTGGAATTTGTACTATATTAATAAATGTCACCGTTGTATCAACATGTTTGCTATATGTATTGTATTAATAAACGTCATATACTTATATTTGTATATTGATATAGTATGAAATCTTTCGGCTTTAGATTTTTTTATGATCATATTATATACCATATATTAATATACACCATTAGCTACAATACGCAAAAAGTATGTTTAATTACCAAAATGCCATTATAATATAATTTTCATTTACGCACTCTAATTTTTAATAAGTTTATCATACAACCCATCTATTTTAGTAATAACATGTTTAGACCATTAATCTTAATAATTGTTTTTCATTTTCAACCCTTACACTTTATTACAATCACTATTTGACACTCAACTTTAGTTTTTCTCGTTACATTTTATTGTAACTACTATTTAGATTCTAAACTTTTAGTTTTTTTTCCTTTTACTTATTTATTGTCGTTTCTTTTTAGTTTTTTCTCACGGTAAAGTCTTTCTAACTTTCGTATGTACCGTCGTAAGTAGGTTATTTTATTCACGTTTCGAATTTGTCGCAAGTATGCTTTTTTATGGTTATAACGAATATCGATTCCAGCACGGACTAACCCATAACTTTTTGTGACATTCGAACTACCGTCGTGACGTGGTTTTTTACCTTTACGTAAAATGTCCATTCGACCCGCCGCGAAGCGCTGGTAGGAACCCACTAGTTAGTCTTATTTTGATCCATATTCATTATCTAAACGTGTATCTAATATAATTTATTGGATCCTCTTTATAAAAAAATAATTTTATCACTTATTGGGCCACAGAAATTTTATTTTTATCCATATCAAAAATCTTATAACATATTAACCTCTAGCCTTTATCCAAACATCTATCTAATGTAATTTTTTTCACTAATAATAAAAAGTTAAAAAAATAAAAAAACAAGTATTGATGATAATTAACTTTATATGGAATTGAACTTATGGGGATGGGTAAAATGAGAACCACCTTGAGTTGTGAGAACTGTAGGAACCAATATTAGCCATTGATCAAATTGGTTTTAATGGATGGGATTAAAAGACAATAAAACAATTTAATGATTGTGTTTTTATTAATGACATTTTATTTTTTACTGACAAAGGGGCATATTGGTCTTTTTAATGTAGCCTTAATGATTGGTAAGATTATTGATTTTGTTTTAATTAATTAATAAGAATGTTTTTTTTAAATTTAAACATGCTTTATAGATTTTCTTTTAATTCTCATATAATTTTTTATTTTAATTCTCAGTTAATTTTTTTAAACATGAATTATCAATTTTATTTTAAACATGAATTTTAATTCTTAGTTAATTTTTCTACGCCCGGTTTTTAGCTTTTTTTACGCGTGATTTTTTACTTTTTTCGCGACTCTTTTTAAACTTTTTTTGCACGCCGCTTATAAACTTTTTTACGCGCGGTTTTTAACTTTTTTAACGAGCAGGTTTAGAAACTTTATTTGCATGCCGGTTTTAAGTTTTTTTTTTGCGCGTAATTTAAAACTTTTTTACGCGTGGTTTTCAACAATTTTTACGCGCCGGTTTAGAAGCTTTTTTACGCACAGGTATAAAATTTTTTTTAGCGCTTTTTTTTAAGCGCCGGTATAAAACTTTTTTTACGCGCGGTTTTAAACTTTTTTACGCACGGTTTTAAACTTTTTATATGCGCCGATTTTAAACTTTTTTACGCCCCGATTTTAAACTCTTGTTACGGCCCAGTTTTAAAATTTTTTTGCGCGCCGATTTTGAACTTCTTTTACGCTCCGGTTTTAAATTTTTTTACGCGCGTTTTAAACTTTTTTTACGCGCCGGTATAAATTTTTTTAAGAGCCGGTTTTAAAACATTTTTTACGCCAAATTTTTTTACGGTTTTATTTTTTTACAAAAAACTAGTGGGATTACCCAGGCTCAGTGGCTGGAATTCGATTCGGTTCGTCACGGTATCGGCCCGACTCTTGTATGTTTACAATACCGAAAAATTAAGCAAACTACGTATTCGTTTTTTAAGAAAGCTAACAAACGTATTAAAAAAACCAAATTAGTAAAATTATTAAAAACTTGTATCACATATATAGTGTGTGGTATAAAAATGAAAAGTAAAAGAAAAAATCTATTTATTTATTTTTCTTCCCACCAAAACCAACCATATCAAACTAACCTACATTTTTTACTGCACAATACACAATAATGACTAATTAAAAGTTGCTACTTAACAAAATTTACTTTGGTAAAAGAAAGTCAAATTGCCCAATCAGAAAGAAACACCGAAATAGCATATTAATATTATGTATAATAGATTTTTTAGCAAAAAAACATTTTTTTTAGATTTTAAAAGAGAGAGGGAGAGTAGATATGACATTTTGATGGATGGAAAAGTCTGATAAGACTTTAAAGAGAGAGAGAGAGAAGACATGACATTTTGAGTAAATTACTAAAATAACTTTTAAGATTTAAAATAATAGTGTATAGGTGGCATGATCTGATTGATGGAGAGTGGTTCTCGCGGTTCTCGCAACTGGGGATGATTTTCATTTGAACCGATCTCTTGAACTTATATAACACATTAGAAACCAATGAATTTAGCAATCCTATATTTTTGCGATATTTATTGCTACAACGTTAATTGTCGTTTAAAAAAAACAGGGTATATAATTCGTTAAGCCTAAAGACTTTTTTTTTCAGGCCCGTTGAGACACTTGAAACCTTGTGGACCGCTTTGATAATTACCATTCAATTATTATCGCTAGTATTCATCCTATAAAACACTTGAAAATTTTGTGATGACTCACCACTTGTACAAGGCCTATTAAAGGCAAGAAAAAGAAGGCCATGAAGCATCAGAACAAAGTCAAATAAAAAAATTAACCACATGGCATTAGTAAACATCCTACATATGACTATTGGCCATGAAGATTCAAGCTATGCCAAGAACTCCCTTCTTCAGGTCTCTCTTATTATCTATGTCCATTATTATACACATGCATGCATCCACCATGAATAAGCACAAAACATAACTTTTGCATTTAACAATGGAGTCTCAACTAGTGCTAATTTGTTCTTATATATTTTTGTTTCCAGGAAACTGTGATACAGAAAGCAGTACCCTTTACAAAGCATACAATCAAGGGTATTGCAAGCCGTTTAGACGGTTGTTTCATGATTGCAGATTTAGGATGCGGCTCTAGTAGAAACACACTCATGGTTGCATCTAATATAATTGATATAGTCATTGAGGTCTGTAAAGAAAATAACCGTAAACCACCACAGTTTCAAATATGCTTAAATGACCTCTTTGGAAATGATTTCAATAATCTTTCCAAATTATTACCTGAATTTTATGCAAAGCTGAAGAGGGAGAAGGGAGAAAATTTTGGCCCGTGTTTTGTTTCAGCTGTTCCTGGTTCCTTTTATAGTAGACTTTTTCAAGACAAAAGTTTGCACCTTGTCCACTCCTCATTTAGTATTCATTGGCTTTCTCAGGTTCGCATACATGCATTTTAAGTAGATCATAGTTAATGAACCCCCCAACGTTTTATACACTATGCATGATCAGTAATATTAACTATAATCCATGCATATGTGGTAGGTACCTGAAAGCATAGAAAACAACACATTTAATATATACCCAGCGAAAACAAGTCCTCCAAATGTGTTCCAAGCATATGCAAAGCAATTTCGTATCGACTTCACAAATTTTTTAAAATTGCGATCAGAGGAAATAGTACGTGGTGGATGCATGATTTTAACATTTTTAGGTCGAAGTATTGCTGATCCAACTAGTGATGACAATTGCAGTCTTTGGGAGCAACTTGCACAATCACTTCAGGACATGGTCAAAGAGGTATACGATAGATATAATTACGCTCAAAATAACGAAGAATAATTTGTTTACAACTTCTAGTTATTATGATTTGCTTCAGGGATTGGTTCGAGAATCCGATCTTAACTCATTCAATTTGCCACTTTATTATCCATGTGTGGATGAAGTTAGGGATGCTATTAAAAATGAGGGGTCTTTTTCTCTTGATAACTTGACTGTTTTTCAAGTTAACTGGGATCCACAAGACAAAGATTACACAAATACAAGCAATTCGGTTGAGCTTAGCCACAAGCATGGTAGGAACACAGCCAAACATGTCAGAGCGGTTACAGAACCGCTATTGATGTCTCATTTTGGGAACTCCATAAATATTAACGTGTTGTTTAAGAAGTTTGAGAAGCATTTGGCAGAACATCTTGCTAACAAGAAAACAAGATACTTCAACATAGTAATTTCATTGACTAAATATGAATAGTTTAGTGTAAGTATCATTCTAATGTTTAATTTAAGTTTTTCAGCATCCAAGTACGTGGTATATTCAATGTATTATAGAAATCATGCTTTTGCATATAAACAAAAAAAAAAGGTGACAAAATTGTCAGTGATGAATCCGTGAATCAAATCTATTGGGCCCAACAATCCAACATAAGTCAAAAATAGTAATTACTCACATGAGCGAGCATGGCAGTTGGAACAAATATTTTTTTGTATACGACACGTAAACTAGTGTGAGGTCTATTTGTTTAGTGCAAGGTCCAAAAATAGTAATGTTCCAACTGCCATACCCACAACACGTAAATTAACACCATACGTTCAGGTGACGAGGTCTATTAATGTAATTTAATCACAACTAGGGTATATGCCCGTCGCGTTGCGGTGATACGTTACTGCTGACATTCGATTGATATCGGTTCGGTTCGCTACATTACCGGTATGATACATGCACTTTATATAGAAATCGACAACTGTTTTACAACGATCAAAAACAATAAAAACAAACATAGTTACGGACACCAATGTTGTTCGCATGGTATCAATCGGTTGAAATCGTCATCGTATTCATTTCCAATAAAATTTATATCACAATATTGAAAGAAAATAAAATGAATATACGTTATTAAATAATAAAATCATACATAAAATAGTAATTTACTACTTATTGTCGGTTACAGTTCGGTTTCGTACGATAGTTGCACGATATCTCTTTTCAGTAAAATTAATTATACTGCAATGTTGGAAAAAAAATAAACATAGTTGTGGAGTTACTTTAAAAAATAAATAATGAGCGCAAATCATTAAAAATCAAATTAAAAAAATAAATAAGTACTTAGAAAATTTAATCACTTTTTATCATTTTGATTATAATTGTATATAATTTAATAACAAAAATTTTGTTTTACTATTCTATCGCAAGTTAAAATTAATATGTATAATAAACACAATCACTTATTTAGCTAGAAAAATAATGAACGCGAGTTATAGGAAAAAGATCAAATTAAATAAGAATAAGAATTAAATTGATTAAAATTGTATATAATTTAACTAATATATAAGAGGTGAAATCGGAAATGAAATAAAATAGAATATAATAATATAATTTTTTTTGTTTTACTATTCATCGTAAGTTCAAATTAATATGTACTAGGATTTCCTCGTCACGCGTTGCGGCGAAGAATCCAGTATAAACCACTTGGTTAAACTATTATTTTTGAGATGGCATGATTGTTCATTGGGGATGAAAGATGGACACGGGATCAAAGAAAACAAGAACTTGAATTAGTCTCATGTTAATTTACGCTTTGTTACTACTAAACTCATCTTATTTTTGAGATGTTGACTGGCAGTAGATGTATAAATGGTATGATGAATTAAGGACATTTTAAGAAAAAAATAGTTAGTGGTCAATTAGTTGTTGCTTGAATATTAATAATTTTTTCAGCCCATTAAAGAAGCTAAAGAGATTAAAAAAACGACTGTAGCAGTGTTTTGAAATTAGCTACATTACTTTCAAGATGTTCTTTAATAATAACTAGGATTTTCCCACCACGCGCTGCGGCGAAAAATCCATATACGAACCAAACGGTAAAAGTCAGTTTTTAAAACAGTTATATTACATTACAATATATATTCAAAACCAACTAGTTCTAATTAACTATGACCGTTCAAAATAACAATTCTAGATAACGTAAAAGTAAGTATATAAAATTTTCCGGTGGGTACCGGATTTGTACGTTTTCTAAAAATATTTTATCGCGAGTTAAGTTGTAAAATAATAACGAACGGAAGTTATAAGAGGATAATGAAACTATTGCGTTAAAGGCCTACATTATTTAAAGTGTAAGAGATTAATTTGAAACTTAAAAAAAATATTGTAGCACTATATGTAAAGGGTAATAATCACTTTATTAATGTTCAAGGGACATTTAAGAAATTTTGTTAAAATTCAAGGGTTTGAAATGTAAGTTGTTTTAAAAAAAACTAACAAAGTTGAGGGGACACTTAATAAATTCAGTTAAAAATCAAGGATAGGAATGTAAGTTGTTTAAAAAAACTCTAACAAAAGTTGAGAGGACACTTAATAAAATTAGTTAAAATTGAAGGGGTAGGAATGTAAGTTGTTTTAAAAAAACTAACAATAGTTGAGGGGTACTCAATAAACCAGTTAAAATTTAAGGGGTAGGAATGTAAGTTATTTAAAAATCTAACAAAAGTTGAGGGGTAAAAATGATAAGAACCAAAACCTAAGTGGTTAAAACATAATAAAAGAAGTATTGTGAGATAGTTATAAATGTCACTCAAAAAGAAGTTAATTACAAAAATGCCATGAATAATGTAAAGTTAAGTATGTGAGTTGATGACAATCTTGTAATTAAAAAAAAAGGAGGTAAAGAATATTGTAGTTTAGGATGTAATTTAATATATAGAATACTTAACAATTATTATTATATAATAAAACAATTGGATTAAAAATATATATTATTTATAATGTAAGTGATTAAAATGAAATTTTAAAAGTGTAAAAAAAAAAAGAAAACTGTACCCCAATCAACATAAATAATAGTGCAAATGAATTTTTTAGGATGTTATTTAATATATATAATAATTTATACCCCTTAATACTAAATAATAGTGAAAATATAAAGTTTTGTGATAAATATGTAAAACAAAAAAGTTACATGTAACTATGATGATGACAATTAATATATATGATAATAATAATATTAAACATAAGGAATACGAATAACAAGGCATTTTTTTAATCAAAACTCCAAGGGTAAGAAAGGAGGGTTTCAAGAGAAAATGTTGGTTGACATGTTACAAGAAAAGAGAATATTAGGCTTTTATAGCTGAGTTAGAATGTACGGAGAAAGCCCTAATGGTTTATTTGAGCAGTTGAGCTCACTCGAGAATCATAATCTTTTCTAGGAATAGCTTCTACGACGATAGACGGGGGTCTCATAAGACCATGTGTAGTGGAAGATTATCATAGTGTTTTTCTTTTGGGTTTGAAGTGACATGTGACATTATGGGAGGTGAAGGTAAAAAGGATGTAGTGGTTTAATGTCTTATAATACCCTAACAATTATTATCTTTTTAGAAAAATAAAACAAATGATATTATCATAAATGAGTTGGACATTTCTTATTGGTCATATAAAAGTTGAGGAGGCGTGTTTGAGGAAACGTCAAACACAATTTTTGGACGAAAACGCCTCGGGGGCGGTGTGTGGGGTTTTGAGGCATTATGAGGCCATAATACGCCCAAATCATTCACCACTATAGATGGTCTAAGTTTTATTAGTTGTATATGGAAAGATATCCGGCCATATGAACGTAATTATTGACTAGAATGATTTATAGTTTAAAAAGTTTCCTTCTGTTTGAATTCAAAGAACACTTATAAAAGGTGGGAGTGTGGGACTAAATTTTTTAGAAAGCAAAAGACTTTTATATCCTTAGGATTATTAAAGCTTGATATGTCGAATGTATATACATTCGTATTTACGAAATACAAAACACTTAGCAAAATTTCATGTTTTAATACTACACGACGACGACTAAAATGTAAAATTTGAAAATCACTGTCTTGCTTCCAAGCAAAAGAAAAGGATTTAAACTGACAATTATAACTGAACCATAGATACGAAAAGAGAATTAACTCTAATAATTATCTTGCCAACTTTGATTTGATTAAAAAAATCATCCTTAACTACTTAAGGTTTATACATGTTATACTTGATTGGTGCCCGCATGATACGGTAGGAAACAGAGACACTGTCAGGGTGTGCATGTTGTGTGCATAGTTTGGTCGATTTATTTATTATCCTCAAATTATCGATTAGTCGTCGAAACCGAAGTCATCGATTAGTCTATTTTATTAACCAACACCAGTGTGGTTTATTCAGTTAAATTGGCGTTTTTTAGCTTGGTTCGTTTAATTTAATTTCGGTTAATAGACAAAACAAAACTTGAGCTAAAACTTTTGCTTACTAATATATGAATTTGATGTAAAAATACATGACATTGATATATAAATAAATAAATAAAATGGAAGTATAAATACATGAAATGGAGGTATAAAATATCAAGTACATGAACTCGAGATATAAAAGCTAGAAATATATGAAATATGAATGGTTCGGGTAATTTTGGTTAAAGGGGGTACAAAAAAACGATAACCAGTTTTTTGTTAATTCGGTTTTCGATAATCAATTTTTAGTTAATTCGGTTTTTTGTTGATTTCAGTTCGGTTTCAATTAGTTTTTTTATAAGGGTATAAAGTATAGCTAGAAATTAATTAACCAGATTTTGATTAAAGATAAGGAAAATAAGGTGTAATTAACACGAGAGATTAAAGTGTAATTAATATTTGAAAGACTAATTTATCTTCATTTTTAAATTATAACTTATGTATTAAACTAAAAAAGTTCTTAACTTTTTGATATCTTAATATGTATTTCACAAATGCATTATAATCTATTTATCTCCCCTATCAATAAAAGAAGAGATGAGCATGACATCACAATGCTGAGGTGGCAATCAGATAGGCTATCCAACAATGTGTTTCTTATCTCATTACTGAATCATAAATCACAAATTTTCAGATTATCTTTAATACATTTATATTAAGGTTAATCAAAATAATTAAAATTGGGGGTAATTTGAAATTTAAAACTCTTAGAGATATGTAATATCCTTTAAATCAATCTCTTACTCCTCTTCACAATTCATATAAACTCCATCTTCTCTCATACTCTCCATTCTTCATCTTTCACCAGACGAATTCAAATTTTGAATTTTGAATCCGAATCAAAAGCATGTCAATGCCAGTGGAGAACAACAATCTGAGTTTTGTTGATGATTTGAACCCTGCAAAAGACATGTGGAACATGAAGGCGCGAATCATCCGAAAATGGAATCAAGGGTTTAAGTTGGATCTGATCATGATTGATGAGAAAGTAATGTGTATGTGTGTTTTTCGTTACTGTATAACATCATTCCATGGATGTATATATCTAATTTCATATTTTTAGGATTTCTAGGTTTGTATCAGAGAAACCCAGATTGTTCAAATGTTGTTTAGGTTTGTAACCTAGGCTATTGAGGATGTATATGTCTGATTTTTTGTTTCGATAAAGTCTGTAAGTTTGTATCCTAAAAAATACTTTGTTCAAATGTTCTTCAGGGTGTTCAGATTCAGGCTGATTAAATTGATCTTGCCAAATTCCCATTCGCGATTTCTGATTCAAGCTATCTTCTCTAAATCAAGTTTGATTATTAAAGGTATGTTGTTTTGATGAAAGACTAAGAAATTGAAGGTGTACTCCATCGCAAGATTTGAAGGTCAGACATTACTCTTTTTCACATCGTATATGGTTTTGCTACTTCGTCAATTTTTGCGTAATCAGAGCTTAAGAAGAACATTACTCTAATCTAATCAATATGGTGATTCCTTAACCTCTTGGATTTGTGTGACGATTAATGTTAAATTAAATCTAATTAAACTCTGTATTTGATTAACACAATCGACGCTGTTTAATTTCCATTCATTTCTGACGGTGTTATTGGTGATTTGCACATGCACGTTCTTGAAGATGCAGTTTCCTACCATTCTTGAAGATGCAGTTTCCTAACGTCCGATGAGGCTTCGACGAAGATTCGATGAACAGGTAAGCTCACAACACTCACTAACCATTAGAACCCCCACAATATGATCTAACTTGAGTTTAATTCATGAATTAAGATGCATCAGATTATATTTTTTTGTGAATAATTATCACACAGTTAACTTCGTTTGTCACAAAGCTTATATGTCAAGTAGCATGTGTGCTAAAGCTTTTAATGTTGATTCTACTTCATGTAGTTAAAATTTTATTGACATGGTAAAAGGCAATGGCACAACTGTTACACCCCAACCGATGACGGAAACATCGGTGTTAGTGGCACTAGGCGACCAGATTGATTTCATGAGATGTTCCATAACAATCATTTAACATATCACAACCTGCTTAATATCCCATACTAGTAAACGTAACATTTAAACAATTATTATTCAACCGGGTTCGATTTCCATAGATTTCATACATAAGTTCAAAATCTGAAATACATCAACAAACTAACTAAACAAACTAAACTACGCTAAGCATGTAACATCCAAGCATCCATAGCTAAAATCCTCAACCTGTTACATACGTTAAAATACAAGTCAATACAATTAAGTAAAGATTAGCATACAGGTTTAAATACTACTAGCATAATCGAGAAAAGCGTTCGCGAAATAATCTAACTATACATCATGATACACCGAAACAATTCACACATATGAACATAGGCTTATTTCTCATGCTAACTACCGTGAGAAGGCTTGCGCGTCCATCCTAACTAGACCCCGTCGGGTGTAAGCCACACTATAGTACCATACTAGCTAAGGAGGCAAGTTAACGAAAATTAGTCCTAGTCACATGTTTCTAGTATCACGTATTGAGCATATATAATCAGATTATTCGCGTGTGATAAACAGTTTGATTTGTGAAGTGATTTTGATATAGGAATGTATGTAACACCTAAAAAGTGCGTTAAAGCAAAAATGGGTCAAGTATATTCACTGTGGGTGCGTTTAGGTAAGAGTTCGGGATCTGAGGAGAGTCGAGAAGAACGCCGGATCAGCCTGCATACGCGAACGGAAGTGCATCAGTCTCCGAAAAGCTGAAACGGTTAGGTCTTGGTTGGGCAGTAGACAAGTTCGGGCGAACTTGTGTGTAAACATACAAGTTCGAGCGAACTTGTGTAGAATTGGTGAGATTAGAGCCAAGTTCGGTCGAACTTGATGAGTTTCTTTGAGAAACTTGTCAAGTTCGGGCGAACTTGTAAGATACCCTTACTAAAAGGCAAGTTCGGTCGAACTTGTGTAGTTTCCTAAGAAACTAGACAAGTTCGGTCGAACTTGTAAGAACTTTGGTGAAGAAACACTCAAGTTCGGTCGAACTTGACCTGATGAGCTGGTGATTCTCGAGCGAACTTGATGTTTTCGGGTCCGAAATCTTGCGTTTTCTCGTCGTTTGCTGAGGAAAATCGAGTGTTCATCCCTCCAACCCTGTGCTACTGAGCAAACTTAGGTCGGAGAGGTCTTTTAGAGATGTTTTAGCCGTTTTACAAAAGCGTGAGCTAATCCGGGCAATCTCGGGGTTCGTTCGGATTACTCCCGCTTGTGTAAACCAACATAAACGTCCTTGTGCTTCCAGATCTGGGATCTTGAATGATAGATGCTTCGTTTCATACCAGAAAATGAACAAAACACCATCAAAAGTCCGTATCTTGTGTAGAAATCAATGGTTTTTAAAGGTTTTTCTCAGATCTATCACTTACAAGCCGAGATCTTGCAGATCTCGTGTTTGGGAAGTCTCTACTATCGCCAGACGAACTCCTATTGTGTAGATCTAAGCTTAAAACAGAAGTTTTTGAAGAAAAAGATGAAGGTTTTCGTAAAAGAACGAGTTTTGATGAAAACGAAGGCTATGCCTTGTGCCAAAATCGTATTAAACCTTTGTAGTTCATTGATAAATATTGTTGCAGTGAAATTGGGTTGATTCTTACTTAGAACATGAAGGTTTCGGGTTTTGAGAGCTCTGGGCGAAATTGGTCAACAAGGGGAGCATGAATGAGGAGCATGGGTATCTATAGGTGAGGCAAGAATCTCAAGAGCTGGCAACAAGTTCGGCCGAACTTGTACAAGATTGTACAAGTTCGCGTGAACTTGTAGAGTTTTCAGTGAAGATTGGTTAAGTTCGGCCGAACTTGCATATGTATATGCAAGTTCGCGCGGACTTGATGGAAAGAGGGAGTTCTTGTGTCTCAGGCAATTTCGGGCGAACTTGGCCTGGTGACCTAGATTCGTTTATTGATTTCGCATTAAGAGTTCGTTTGGTTATTCGGTTCGTATTAGTTAGTTATATTAAGTGCTATAATAGAGTTTTAAGCGTTATACTTGATATAATAGTGCGATTTAGCGATTCGAGAGTGCGAGAGCGATGCGATAGCGAGCGTAATCATAACCACAAACACACATAACACATAAATAACATAAAACCACATAAATAACTGCGATTTGCGATGCGATGAGATTTGCGATGCGATTTATTAAGCAATTAGATGCGATAATAACGTAAAAAACCATAAGTAATTAACATAAACTTTATTATTAACCGAATCTCGGGATTACAAAAGGAGTACATCGATAAAACAAAGAAAAAGATAACAACGAATTTTCGAGTTGTTACAGTCTCCCCTACTTTAGGGAATTTCGTCCCGAAATTAGGCAGTGGCCGTAACAAAGAGATGCGGATATTTCGTTTTCATATCACTTTCGAGTTCCCAAGTGAACTCGGCGCCGCGTTTGCCTTTCCATCGGACTTTCACGATAGGTATGCGTGAACGTCGAAGTGTCTTGGTCTCTCGGTTCATGATTTCCACAGGCTTTTCTATGAAATGGAGAGTCTCGTTGATTTGCAGATCTTCGAGAGGGACATGCAGATTTTCTTCGGCTAGGCATTTCTTGAGGTTAGACACGTGGAAAGTCGGATGTACATTATTAAGTTCCTCCGGTAATTCAAGATGATAGGCTACTTTACCGATTCTTTCCAGAATTTTAAAGGGTCCTACGTATCGTGGCGCTAGCTTTCCTTTCTTGCCGAAGCGGACCACTCCCTTCCAAGGTGCAACCTCTAGGAGAACATGATCTCCCACCTCGAACTGTAAGGGCTTGCGGCGTTTATCGGCGTAACTCTTTTGACGACTCCGAGCTTTCAAGAGATTGTCTCTGATTTGGAGGATCTTGTCCGTCGTTTCTTGAATTAGCTCGGGACCCGTGATTTGTGCTTCTCCGATCTCGTGCCATGCAATTGGCGATCGACATTTTCTTCCATACAATGCCTCAAAAGGAGCCATTTGAATGCTGGTATGATAACTATTATTGTACGAGAATTCGATTAAAGGTAAATGAGTATCCCAGTTACCACCGAAATCTATGATGCACGCACAAAGCATGTCTTCGAGGGTGCGGATCGTGCGCTCAGTCTGACCGTCGGTTTGAGGATGAAAAGCGGTACTGAGATTGAGAGTAGTACCGAGAGCGGATTGAAAAGTCTCCCAGAGACGCGAGGTAAAACGACCGTCTTAGTCAGAAATGATGTCAAGAGGCGTCCCGTGTTGACAAATGACTTCGTCGGTATAGATTCGGGCTAACCGTTCGACCTTAAAGTCTTCTCGTATAGCAATAAAGTGGGCAGATTTAGTGAGACGATCAACGATAACCCAAATGCTATCGTGACCGGATGAAGTGCGCGGGAGTTTAGTAACGAAGTCCATAGCTATACTCTCCCACTTCCACATCGGGATTTCGGGTTGTTCAAGTAAACCAGAGGGCCTTTGATGTTCGGCTTTAACTTTCGAACAAGTTAAGCATTTTGAGACGTACAAGGCGATATCCTTTTTCATGCCCGACCACCAGTACTTAGGATGAAGGTCCTGGTACATCTTGTCGGCACCGGGATGAATGGAATATCGGGATTTATGAGCTTCGGTCATTAGCAATTCACGAAGACTATCACGAGTAGGAATCCAAATACGATCGAGATAGTAATAAATACCATCGGATTTAGATACAAGCTGAGTTTTGACACCACATTTCATTTCGTCTTGAAGGGTATTCTCGTAAAAGCAGGCGAATTGAGCGGCATGGATGAGGGTTTCAAGTTTAGCACAAGCTTGAGAGTCACGAATACCATATACACAGCTTCGTCGACTTAGAGCATCGGCGACGACCTTTGCTTTGCCGGGAAGGTAGCGTATCTCACAATCGTAGTCGCTGAGAAGTTCAACCCATCGACGTTGTCGCATGTTTAGTTCTTTTTGATTAAATATATGTTGTAAACTCTTATTGTAACATCCGTCAAAAACGGATTTACCAAACCCGCTCCGTTTATCAACCGAACAGTCAGTCAAAAATTTCGTTGCGAATTAAATGCCCAAAATATTTTTAAACGATACATAATCGATTATTATACGGGAATATATATTTAGTTTTTGAAAAACTGTTGAAAATCGCAAAATAAAAATAAAAGTCCTCTGCCGGGTTTCGAACCCGGGTCAGCACCGGTTCAACAACAAGCCTTATCGCACAACACACAAACCACTGCGCCACTGATATTACTTGTTAAATATTAGAATCATTAAATTGATATCATGACGTTACGAATTCAAAACCGGCGCCCAATAGTTCAGTCGTCGGAAATCCCGGAAATCTCGCGAGTCTTAACGACAACCTACGTTATAACGTAAACCATTACTAAGACATCGGTTATAACCGACGTCTGAGTCCGCGACCAAACCATAACCACCGGAGTTTTTATAATCGATGAATACAGTCGGAAATCAGACCAGGTTCTTCGACGATTTGCCCTATAAATTCACCCACAACCCACTGCAAACCTTTTCGCTCAAAACCACACCTTTTTCTCGGCGTAATTCCACTCGCCGGAATTTCTCTGCTCATCGCCGGAAAACCGGTTAATTCCGAGCCTTATTGAACCTCCTAAACTTATACCGAATTTACCCACATATTTTGTAAGCCTTCTGGAGACTCGCTGCTGCAAGACACACGTCGCCGGAGGTGATTGCTGTCGCCGGAGTTTCTGCCGGAAAACAGAGGAGTCCAGTCGGTATACCTCTTCGCCTAAATTCTTCTTCTTTTCACTTATATCTCACCATAATGAACTGAAACACACTAAAGAACATGTTTTAAACCTCGAACCAGTCTGTTGTCGAGTCTGGTTAAAACTCATCGAAGAAGATGAAGTTCTGTATCGTATAAGTTTAATTAAAATCAACTTATTACTCGGGTTAGACACACAGTCCAGCGGTGGACTGTGTGCACATTAATCATACAAACGTCGCGAGTTTGAATCCTGTTTCACACACGCCGCTTTAATAAAATGCCTTTTTGTTTTGTTAACCGAACCGGATTGATCTTAAGTATATGTTAAGTATATTAATAACCGAGTTAATAACCAAGTGAGACACACAGTCCAGCGGTGGACTGTGTGTAACGCTAACCCACAGGTCACGGGTTCGAGACCTGTGGAGCGCACCGGTTCTCTGGATTTAAAACGTTTTTAATATAAAAGGATTTTTGTTTAAATCTAATTAATATATATATATATAATTAAAATCGGATATATGACGGGTTAGACACGTAGCTCAGTTGGTAGAGCTGCGTGCACGCGTACGGGAGGTCTCGGGTTCGAGCCTCACTCAGCGCACAACAATCTACCTTCGAACCAGTCAACAGTCAGTCAAAGTCAACGGTCAAAGTCAACTGTAGCAAAAATCAAATTTTTTTTATTATTTTTATTTATTTATTTTAATTAAAAATCGATTAAAAATACTTAGAAATAACATTTTTAAGGTTAGAAAATAGCCTTAAACTCACAAAAATACACCCAACAATCCTACTAAAATAGATTAATAAAATCCGTTTACTTACCAAACCATAATGCGATTTATCTAGGTTAATCTCACTCGTGGTTAAAACCACTTCGCGTGCATTCAACATCATCAACCGAACGCACCCACTGTGAGTGAATCTTACAACTCCCCCTTTTAAATTACACGTTTTGGGGTGTGTCATGTGTTATAAAAATAATTAACTTGTTTATTTAAACTTGTGCCATACCACATCATGATCTAAACTTAGATTGATTATATTGTTGTGATTACTTATTTCCTTTTGCCAAATCATATGAAACTCATTCATTAAGCCAATCAGTTCCTCGTGGGAGACGAGTTGAACAACGCGTGCTTCAAATCAAATTCATTATTGTTCATGTGTGTATCATTGAGTTTATATTGGTTGTAGTTGTGTCATTCATATTATCATGTTATGCAATTCATTCATTAGGCCCCTCAGTTCCTCGTGAGAGACGAGTTGAGCATCGCGTGCCTCTAAATGTTCCATTATTGTTCATGTGTGTTTTATTTAATATCTTATGATTGTTGAATAAGTTTTACATCTATTTTTACTCATGTTTGGTTGTGCACATATTTCATAATCAATTCAAATAAACTTGTTCAAATGTTTTCCATAGGATTCACTTGCCAACTTTATGTTGATCCAAAACCTTTTTAACATGATACAGGTGAACAGGTCGAAGCAAAGAAAACCTAGGAAATGCCTTAGAAGAGAACAAAGAAGCTTAGATTGATAGTTAGAATATGTTGTATCAATTATTGTAAATTTCCATTAAATTGTATTTAATGAATATGAAACGCTTAATAAATGTCATGAGCTTTGATGATAACCCAATCATGCCCCGATCACCTTTTCCGCTGCGGGTCGGGGTGTGACAGATTGGTATCAGAGCCATGACTATAGGGATATAGGATAGGTTATTAGACCCTTAGAGCCTATACTATAGTCTGCCTAAATTTTAATTGATTAGGTGGTTACATACAAACTTGTGATATTTATTTGTTTCATATTTGTTTACATTTACAGTCAAACATGCATGCTTATATACATATTCATTATACATATATACATATTCATTATACATATATCGATGTTCATGTATTCAATTTGTTTTCATACTCTCATTATCCAAAGATTTTGTGCAATTTTCAAATCTCATCAAAGTGAGTTCTGCGACGGGCATGTAGTAACTGGAAGGGTACAAGTACCGGTAGTCGGAACGTCCTGTCTAGGCTGGCATTCGTATAAATCCAATATAACGGACCAGTTTGCCTACCTGGGGACCAACGATGAGAGTACGAAGGACCTATTAGGCCAAAGCATGTCACACCAAACGTCGTTCGAACTAACCTACTTTGAGGTGTCACCGTGTCTACACCTGGACACATTCCGAATATCACACGTTGTATACATATTTCTCGATTTTCTCCGGGTTTTTGTGTACACGACCTGGCAAACCCGTGCGAACAATATGAAAAACCGGTATTCATGGGGGCCCACATGATTACACAGGTAAAGTATGGCGGCATGTAGGGCCTAATGGCGAGCAAACCCAAGACATCCTATGGATGTAGTAGATTTATTTTTCTATAATTATTTTATGAATGTTCGTTCCTAATGCGACCCATGAACCCAAAAACATCCAACTCCTACTCTTGTCATGTATTCCTTATAGATGTCTTCTAATCTCGCCCGTAGGAAGACGAGAGCAAGAAAAGCCCGCGAACGCATGGCTGCCTTAATCGCTCAACAAATGGCTGCCGTAATACCCAACATTGTAATCCAAGTTCAACAAGCACTTACCGCTAATCCTGTCAATCAAGCAAACCAAAACATTATCAACTCTCCCCCAAATACCACTAAATGCACCTACAAGCATTTCAAATCATGTGACCCTCCGAAATACAAAGGGACTGAAGGCGTCACTGCTCTTCTCCATTGGTTTGAAGAAATGGAGAACACTTTTCTAAATTGCGATTGCCCTGATGATCGTAAAGTGCGTTATGCTACCGGTCGACTATATGGGATAGCACTTACTTGGTGGAATACAGAGAAGTCCAAACGAGGTGTTGAAGATGCTATGACCTTAACTTGGGACGAATTGAAGGAAATCATGACCAGATGATTTTGCCCAAGGAGCGAAATCAAGAAATTAGAAGATGAATTTTATTCGTTAAAGCAAATGGAAGGAGACCACATCACATACAACAAAAGGTTCCTCGAATTACATCAAATGGTTCCCAACATGTTCACTCCCCTCTACCGTTTGATCGAGCACTACATTCGTGGTCTTCCGTCAAAGATTCAAGATCCTGTAATAAGTACCAAGCCTGCAACTTTGGAAGCAGCAATGGAGCTAGCAACAGAGCTCACCGAGAACCGAATCCGAAACAAAGACTTCAAGGAGGAGAAGAAGAAGGATAAAGAAACGACTGAAACCTCCGACTCCACCCAAACCGAATCCCCTTCTTAACCCAATCCTAAGAGAAGAAGAGACGGGCAACTTTTCGCTGCTACCCAACGAAATCAACCAGTTTTACACGCTATACCCATCCGAGCTATCCCAATCACCCAAGTGGCACCCGACTCAGCTTACCCAAATAAGAAACCATATCTTGGACCTCACCCTCGATGCAACAACTGTTTTTATCACCATCTTCATACCCTACCTTGTCGTCTACGTGCAACTTGTGGACGCTATGGTCATTTGAGCAATGTTTGTCGCACCTTTCAAGACCAAACCTTTTCCCCTACTCAAACCATAAACCAAACCTATCAACAACCCCAATACCCCATGTTCCCATATGCTCGAGCTTGTTTCAATTGTGGCGACCCTACCCACTTTAGAAACACATGCCCTCAATTGGTTAACGTCATCAACACTCAAGCCCAATCAAACTCAGTTAACCAAGTAAACCAAGAAAACCCAACCACTAGGCCACCAGCAAGAGGAAGAGTCTTCAATATCAACGCCAATCCTGTCGAAGATAATGACGGCCCAAACGAAGATACCCAACTAGACCTTTTCACTGAAGATCCAGATTCAACTCTTATCGTTTAGTTTTATGCCTTTCTTTATCCATGTGTAGACTGTTAGAGTAATTATTGTATATTATATATTATATATTGTTTTCAGTATATGCTTTTGCCGAGGCCGCAGCTCCCCATCCATCGAGGTTGAGCTTGATCCCCATTTTATTATGCGGTTAATCTTGGCGTGCCCGCACGATCGGCTCCGTTTGATTGAGCCTTGATCGGTTATTTCATTTTACATTTCAATACATGCAATACGCTCGGCTCCGTTTGATTGAGCCTTGAGCGCACAGTTCAATTTACATTTCCAGTTCATGCAAAATGTTCGGCTCCGTTTGATTGAGCCTTGAGCGCACAGTTCAAGTTACATTTCCAGTTCATGCAATACGTTCGGCTCCGTTTGATTGAGCCTTGAGCGCACATACATTTTCATTATCAGTATCTTGTGGTTATGGTGTTTGTTGTAGAGTCGCATAGAACTAATCATAACTTGCGGATAAAGTCAATGAGAATTTGACAAGAATATGGTGGATACGCCGCTGGTACTTCCTATATATAAGTATTCTTGTCAAATGATCGAAGGCATTATCAGGCGGTTATGAGAGGTTCCATGCATAGGCTGTTTGTGTGATTGTTGTTTAGATTAAGTTGTTCAATTTCAGTACATTCAATACGTTCGGCTCCGTCTGATTGAGCCTTGAGCGCACATACAATTTCATTTTCAGTACATGCAATACGTTCGGCTCCGTTTGATTGAGCCTTGAGCGCACAGACAATTTCATTATCAGTATCTTGTGGTTGTTGTGTTTGTTGTAGAGTCGCATAGAACTAATCATAACTTGCGGATAAAGTCAATGAGAATTTGACAAGAATATGGTGGATACGCCGCTGGTACTTCCTATATATAAGTATTCTTGTCAAATGATCGGAGGCATTATCAGGCGGTTATGAGAGGTTCCATGCATAGGCTGTTTGTGTGATTAAGTTATTCAATTTCAGTACATGCAATACGCTCGGCTCCGTTTGATTGAGCCTTGAGCACACAGACAATTTCATTTTCAGTACATTCAATACGTTCGGCTCCGTTTGGTTGAGCCTTGAGCGCACAGACATTTCATTTTCAGTACATGCAATACGATCGGCTCCGTTTGATTGAGCCTTGATCGCATAGATATATTTCATTTCAGTAGTTTATGTTTGTTGTATTGGTTGTAGAGTTATAGGACTAATCATAATTCACTGATAAAACCAATGAAAATTTGACAAGAATATGGTGGATACGCCGCTGGTACTTCCTATATATAAGTATTCTTGTCAAAGGATCAGAGGCATTATCGGACGGTTATGAGAAGTTCTATGTAGGATTTATTAGTTTCTTGGTAACCAATCATAACTTGTGGATAAAACTAATGAAAATTTGGCAAGAATATGGTGGATACGCCGCTGGTACTTCCTATATATAAGTATTCTTGCCAAAGGATCAGAGGCATTATCAGACGGTTATGAGAAGTTCCATGTAGAATTTAGTATTGCCTTGGTTGGAATTTGTGTTACATTTATATCATCATGCTATTTAAAGAGATTGGATTGTGTTCCATTCCTACATAAACTAACCTCTCCATCATAACAAACAAGAGAGGAACTTCCACCATTCAAACATATATGCTATCAGAATGTGGATTCAAATATTTGCTGTTGTGTTTAATCATGTTCGAATATTAGCTGTTGTGTTTATTTATGTTCAAATATCAGCTGTTGTGTTTTTATTTATGTTCCATGTAGGTTGTAGTGTTAGAAGTTTTGCCTTAGGATATAACCATACTTTCCCAAACGTATCTAAACTCTTATGCATAATATCATTTTTAGCAAATCACTTCTGCTTATCAATACTTATACAGTAGGCAACAAAAAGCGATTCCTAAATAGGGTACTTAACCCTTACAAGGAACGTTACCGCCTCGAACAAAAACTTAAACCTTTATTTTTCTAAGCATACAACTGTCAAACTAAACATCATCATCCTTTTAGTCAAAATATATCATTATTTAAATTTCGGGACGAAATTTCTAAAAAGCAGGGGATACTGTAACATCCGTCAAAAACGGATTTACCAAACCCGCTCCGTTTATCAACCGAACAGTCAGTCAAAAATTTCGTTGCGAATTAAATGCCCAAAATATTTTTAAACGATACATAATCGATTATTATACGGGAATATATATTTAGTTTTTGAAAAACTGTTGAAAATCGCAAAATAAAAATAAAAGTCCTCTGCCGGGTTTCGAACCCGGGTCAGCACCGGTTCAACAACAAGCCTTATCGCACAACACACAAACCACTGTGCCACTGATATTACTTGTTAAATATTAGAATCATTAAATTGATATCATGACGTTACGAATTCAAAACCGGCGCCCAATAGTTCAGTCGTCGGAAATCCCGGAAATCTCGCGAGTCTTAACGACAACTTACGTTATAACGTAAACCATTACTAAGACATCGGTTATAACCGACGTCTGAGTCCGCGACCAAACCATAACCGCCGGAGTTTTTATAATCGATGAATACAGTCGGAAATCAGACCAGGTTCTTCGACGATTTGCCCTATAAATTCACCCACAACCCACTGCAAACCTTTTCGCTCAAAACCACACCTTTTTCTCGGCGTAATTCCACTCGCCGGAATTTCTCTGCTCATCGCCGGAAAACTGGTTTCCTCAATTCCGAGCCTTATTGAACCTCCTAAACTTATACCGAATTTACCCACATATTTTGTAAGCCTTCTGGAGACTCGCTGCTGCAAGACACACGTCGCCGGAGGTGATTGCTGTCGCCGGAGTTTCTGCCGGAAAACAGAGGAGTCCAGTCGGTATACCTCTTCGCCTAAATTCTTCTTCTTTTCACTTATATCTCACCATAATGAACTGAAACACACTAAAGAACATGTTTTAAACCTCGAACCAGTCTGTTGTCGAGTCTGGTTAAAACTCATCGAAGAAGATGAAGTTCTGTATCGTATAAGTTTAATTAAAATCAACTTATTACTCGGTTAGACACACAGTCCAGCGGTGGACTGTGTGCACATTAATCATACAAACGTCACGAGTTCGAATCCTGTTTCACACACGCCGCTTTAATAAAATGCCTTTTTGTTTTGTTAACCGAACCGGATTGATCTTAAGTATATGTTAAGTATATTAATAACCGAGTTAATAACCAAGTGAGACACACAGTCCAGCGGTGGACTGTGTGTAACGCTAACCCACAGGTCACGGGTTCGAGACCTGTGGAGCGCACCGGTTCTCTGGATTTAAAACGTTTTTAATATAAAAGGATTTCTGTTTAAATCTAATTAATATATATATATATATAATCAAAATCGGATATATGACGGGTTAGACACGTAGCTCAGTTGGTAGAGCTGCGTGCACGCGTACGGGAGGTCTCGGGTTCGAGCCTCACTCAGCGCACAACAATATGCCTTCGAACCGGTCAACAGTCAGTCAAAGTCAACGGTCAAAGTCAACTGTAGCAAAAATCAAATTTTTTTTTATTATTTTTATTTATTTATTTTAATTAAAAATCGATTAAAAATACTTAGAAATAACATTTTTAAGGTTAGAAAATAGCCTTAAACTCACAAAAATACACCCAACAATCCTACTAAAATAGATTAATAAAATCCGTTTACTTACCAAACCATAATGCGATTTATCTAGGTTAATCTCACTCGTGGTTAAAACCACTTCGCGTGCATTAAACATCATCAACCGAACGCACCCACTGTGAGTGAATCTTACAATTCCCCCTTTTAAATTACACGTTTTGGGGTGTGTCATGTGTTATAAAAATAATTAACTTGTTTATTTAAACTTGTGCCATACCACATCATGATCTAAACTTAGATTGATTATATTGTTGTGATTGCTTATTTCCTTTTGCCAAATCATATGAAACTCATTCATTAAGCCCATCAGTTCCTCGTGGGAGACGAGTTGAACAACGCGTGCTTCAAATCAAATTCATTATTGTTCATGTGTGTATCATTGAGTTTATATTGGTTGTAGTTGTGTCATTCATATTATCATGTTATGCAATTCATTCATTAGGCCCCTCAGTTCCTCGTGAGAGCGAGTTGAGCATCGCGTGCCTCTAAATGTTCCATTATTGTTCATGTGTGTTTTATTTAATATCTTATGATTGTTGAATAAGTTTTACATCTATTTTTACTCATGTTTGGTTGTGCACATATTTCATAATCAATTCAAATAAACTTGTTCAAATGTTTTCCATAGGATTCACTCGCCAACTTTATGTTGATCAAAAACCTTTTTACACATGATACAGGTGAACAGGTCGAAGCAAAGAAAACCTAGGAAATGCCTTAGAAGAGAACAAAGAAGCTTAGATTGATAGTTAGAATATGTTGTATCAATTATTGTAAATTTCCATTAAATTGTATTTAATGAATATGAAACGCTTAATAAATGTCATGAGCTTTGATGATAACCCAATCATGCCCCGATCACCTTTTCCGCTGCGGGTCGGGGTGTGACACTTATGGTCGGTGAAGACCGTACACTTAGTAGCGTAAAGGTAGTGTCGCCATATCTTCAATGCAAAAACAACTGCACCGAGTTCAAGATCGTGGGTTGTGTAGTTCTTGTAACATTTGTCAAAAACGGGTTTCCAAAACCCACTCCGTTTTGTAATCGAATATCAAGTTATAAATGTCACGTTGTGTATTTATGGTTATTTTGATTTTTAATGTTACATAATTAATAAACAAACTAAAGTTTAAAAATTATATTTGATAAAAAGTGAAAACAAAATAAATAAAAATAAAATGTTGCTGCCGGGGCTCGAACCCGGGTCAGCCGGCAATTGTAACCCAAAGACTTAACACACACACACATCACCACTTCGCCACTTGTTTGTTTTCTGTCAACTCTAGGAAACAAATGATTCTTATATACAAACCTAGATAAACCGGTTACGCCAACTGAAAAACTGAAATCGGCTATTCAACCGTCTAAACGTTTGAATACTCGCGATTTCAGGTTTATAACCGATGCAGCGACGATTTTAATCAATTCGGATTTGAATGAACTTCAATTTTGATCATGGTCGGCTTTTATAACCGAAAACAATCAATGTCTGAATTACTTCAATCAAGACCCCTCTCGCGACTCAGAAACATCATACAAACTTTCCATTTCACTTTCATCACACATTCGGTCCATCAGAAAGCTTAAATCAACTCGCCAGAAAATTCTGCAAGTTCGCCGGAAAACCGTATTTGTCCTCAAATCGGTAAGTTCTTCAATACCATCGTAGTCTAACAGTTGTTAAGCTATTTCTAACTCAAACCTTCCACTTGAGATCGAATTCAGGCACCGTTATCAGATAATTCCAGTTCGCCGGAAAATTTCTGGAAATCGTTATCTTCGTCTGTGAAACGGTAAGGACCTTCAAACACACTGATAACGTTTGTTTAGCACTTCAATTTCATGATTAGCTAATCAAAACGATTAATTGATTTGCTCAGTTGAAGTTCTTAAAAACAGAGACCGACGCCTTGCCGGAACTCTGTAATCAATCGTTCACCGGTATGTTTTCTTCTAATTATCATCCCTGCTATCTCTTATCAGTCTGTGTAATGCTTAACAATCGAATTAACAAGATTTAATGGTGTAATCTGCTGTAAAATCCAACGAAGAAGATGAACTGTGATAACACTATAAGTATAATTAAAATTGGTATTTTAAACGGGTTAGACACACAGTCCAGCGGTGGACTGTGTGCAAATAATACGCACACGTCACGAGTTCGATCCCTGATACACGCACCCTCTATGTAATAAAATGCCTTTTTGTTTAAAGCTGAAACCGGGTTAACTCCGTTAGTTGTTAAGTATAATAAAAACCGAAATATTAACCAGGTTAGACACACAGTCCAGCGGTGGACTGTGTGCAACACTAAGTCGCACGTCACGCGTTCGAGTCTGGTTAACGGCACCGGTTCGATGATTTAAAACCTTCTTTTTAAAACAAATGAATTTTGAATAAACCGAATTAGTATATAAATATAATTAAAAACAAGATTATTCCGGGTTAGACACGTAGCTCAGTTGGTAGAGCTGCGTGCACGCGTACGGGAGGTCTCGGGTTCGAGTCTCACCCAGCGCATACAGGCACACTGACCGAACCGGTCAACAGGTCAACAAGTCAACGGTCAACGGTAAACGCAAAAATAAACAATCTTTTTATATTTTTATTTATTTAATTTAATTTAAAAATCAATTAAAAATACTTAAAAATAATATTTTTAAAGATAGAAAATAGCCTTAAACTCACAAAAATATATCTAAAAATTCCATTAAAATCCTTAATAAAATCCACTCATTTACTATATTTTTCCGTTATTATTTAGGTTAGTAATTCTCGTTGTTCAACTCTCCCGACTCGTGCGCATCTCATCATCTCCAATCAAACGCACCCAATGTGAGTGAATCTTTACAAATTCCCCGTTTTAATCACGTTTTTGGTGTGTATCATGTGTCTTGCTATATATTATATTTAAATCATTGTGCATACATCATATCATAAACATGTGTATTCAGCTTGCTTCAACTGTTTGTGTAGTTATTGTTAGATTCAATTTATTATTTCAGTACATGCAATTTCATAGGCCGCCGCTCCCCATTACATTATGAGCGTTGAGCATGTTCCCCATTACATTATGAGCGTGAACCTGGCGTGCCCACATACGATCGGCTCCGTTTGATTGAGCTTTGATCGCACAGACATTTTTTTATTTTCAGTACATGCAATACGATCGGCTCCGTTTGATTGAGCCTTGATCGCACAGTTTCATTCATGTTATTTATTGTATGATGTTGGTATGTTAATGTATGCTATCATATGTTACTGTTTGTTATAGTTGTGAGTGCAATTGCTACTGCTTGATTATTTACATTTGCTCATTTATGATTATGCACAATTTTTCATTGATAAACTAACAAGGAAATCAATAATAAATGTTTATCTAACAAGGTTCACTCGCCAACTTATGTTGACCCAAAACCCCCCATTTTTACACATGATACAGGTGAACCAGTTGCAGCAAGAAACACTTAGGATTGGACTAGAAGAATAAAAGGATTTAGAGTTTGGGATTGTTTTGTTTGGTTTATTTTCTTTGTATTGTATGGACATGTTTGGATATTTGGGAATGTAATTTTGACTTTAATAAATATGAAACATATTAGTAAATATCATGAGCTTTGGTGATAACCCAATTATGCTCCGACTCTTATTCCGCTGCGGGTCGGGTGTTGTGACAGATTTGTATCAGAGCCATGACTATAGGGATATAGGATAGGTTATTAGACCCTTAGAGCCTATACTATAGTTGATTAGAAATTTTTAAGATTTTTGTGTGTTACATGCCAAATTTCATGATGTTTATATGTTTTATGTTAAATGTTACATTCAATGTTATGCAAGCATGTTCATAAGTATATATTATCATATAATGCCTATCATGAATCATATTCCCATAACACATCATATCCATGAAAGCACACACCACATCATGATTGTTTTTATAATGATTTTTGTGTTTTCAAATCTCATCAAAGTGAGTTCTCATGACGGGCATGTAGTAACTGGAAGGGTACCAGTACCGGTAGTCGGAACGTCCTGTCTAGGCTGGCATTCGTATAAATCCAAAATAAAGGACCAGTTTGCCTACCTGGGGACTAACGATGAGAGTACGAAGTACCTATTAGGCCAAAGCATGCTATACCAAACGTCGTGTGAGTTAACCCCACTTTGAGTTGTCATTGTGTCTACACCTGGACACATTCCGACCATACACCTCATAAACATATTTTGTGGTTTGCATTCGGGTGATGCGAGTGTTAAATCGCCAATACTAATGTGAATCCTACCAAGCCAATAGCTATGGGGGCCCACATGACTATACAGGTGAAGGTATGGGGGACATTTGAGACCCAACATGAGCAAACCCAAGACATCCTATGGATGTAGTTGCATTATTGATATTTATGTTATTTTCATTTTTCTTAAAGACACATGACACCTAAAAAGACTCCATAATCTCACAATCTTCTTATGTATGTTCCTGTAGATGTCGTCCATACAACATCGAGGGGGTAAAAGATCAGGAAGGTCTCAGGAACGCTTGGCCACACACATCGCGAAACAAATGGCCACGATACTGCCTGACATTGTTGTCCAAGTACAACAAGCTCTCGCCACAAATCCCACTAATCCTCCCCAAGAACATGACCAGAACATCGACAACCCTCCTACCAGCAAGTGCTCATACAAACATTTCAAGTCTTGTGATCCTCCTAAATTTGAAGGGACCGAAGGTGTCACTGCTCTCCTCCATTGGTTCGAGGAAATGGAAAACACCTTTCTCAACTGCGATTGTCCTGAGGATCGCAAGGTTCGATACGCCACCGGGAGACTATTTGGGGTAGCTCTCACTTGGTGGAATACTGAAAAAGGGAAGAGGGGAATTGATGATGCAATGGCCTTAACTTGGGAGGAGTTAAGGGAAATTATGACTAGGCGTTTCTGTCCTAGGAGTGAAATTAAAAAGTTAGAGGACGAATTTCATTCTTTAAAGCAGAAGGAGGGAGATCACACCACCTATAACAAGAGGTTCTTAGAGTTGAACCAAATGGTTCCAAATTTGTTTACCCTAACTAATCGTTTGATCGAGCATTATATTCGAGGACTTCCCTCGAAAATTCAAGATTCAGTTCTCAGCATTTCACCGGTAACACTGGAAGCTGCTATGGAGCTAGCGACTGAACTGACCGAGAATCGAATTCGCAACGGGAAGTTTAAAGAGGAGAAAAAGAAAGCCCCTGTTGAGGGTCAAACTTCAAACCATTCCGTCTCCTCCTCTAAGTTTGTTAACAAGAGGAAGTGCAACACCAGAAATTTCGCTGTTACACAAACCAACTCCCCTATTCCTGCTGCACCCATTACCCAAGTCGCTCCTTCACCTGCACCATACAAAAGACCCTACTCTGGCCCGTTACGAAAATGCAACCGTTGCCAATATCACCATTCTCCTGATTATCCTTGCCAGCATTGGACCGGCTGTGGTCGCGCGGGTCATACTGTTCAAACCTGCCGCATGCCCCAGCGAACGAACCGACACCAGCCTTCAACCCAAACCCACCAACAATTAATGGGTCAAGCCCAACAACCCCTACAATATCCACCCACCCAACATTTAGCCCAAACATATTACCAACCCAATTATCCTATGGGTCAACCTATGCGGGCTTGCTACAATTGCGGAGACCCAAGCCATTTCATAAACACTTGTCCAAGGTTGGTAAACATCATTCATGCTCAGGCCCAAGCCAACCCGGTGAATCAAGCGAACCAAGCTCCTCCACCTGCAAGAGGAAGAGCTTTCAATATCAACGCTAATCAGGCTAGAGCTGACGGTAATGTGGTTAACGGTACGTTCCTTATAAATGGTAGATATGCCTCTATGTTATTTGATACTGGTGCGGATAGAAGTTTTGTGTCCTTATAATTTAAACCCATCTTAAACCAAAATCGGGATAAGCTCATGGAATCCATAACGGTAGAAGTTGCTGACGGGAAACCAGTTTTATTAAACTCTGTTATACGCAACTGTACACTCACCTTAAACGACCACGAATTCTCAGTCGACCTTATTCCTATGAAGCTGGGAAGTTTTGATATCATAATTGGTATGGACTGGCTCAGTCAACATCAGGCAGAAGTTATATGTCGCGAAAAATTTATACGTATTCCTCTTTCAAGCGGTCAGACTCTTCGAATCCTTGGAGAAACCTCGTCGAAGGGGCTCAGTTTAATGTCTTGTCTTCAAGCCCAAAAATATCTTCGCAAAAATTATGTCGCGTTTTTAGCTCATATCATCAACAAGGGAACCATGGAGAAGAAACTTGAAGACATCCCAGTAGTAAAAGATTTCCCGCAAGTTTTTCCTGATGACATTTCAGGACTTCCTCCAGTTAGAGAAGTCGAATTCTGTATTGATCTTATACCTGGTGCTACACCAGTTGCAAAGTCTCCTTATAGGTTAGCCCCCTCTGAAATGCAAGAGCTAGCCAGTCAATTACAAGAGTTGACTGACAAGGGATTCATACGTCCTAGCTCATCGCCTTGGGGTGCACCTATCCTTTTTGTAAAGAAGAAAGATGAATCGTTCCGTATGTGCATCGACTACAGAGAGCTCAACAAATTAACAATCAAGAATCGCTATCCTTTACCTCGCATTGATGATCTTCTTGACCAACTCCAAGGTGCCAGCTACTTTTCCAAAATCGACCTTCGATCTGGTTATCATCAACTTAGGGTACATGAAGAAGACGTCCCAAAGACCGCATTCCGAACTCGTTATGGTCATTATGAATTCATGGTCATGCCATTTGGTTTAACGAACGCTCCAGCAGTCTTCATGGACCCAATGAACAGAGTCTGCAAACCTTATCTTGATCGATTTGTTATAGTCTTCATCGACGACATTCTTATTTATTCAAAGTCTAAGTCTGATCATGAGTGTCATCTTCGACTCATCCTTACACTTCTAGAGAAGGAAAAGCTTTACGCCAAATTCTCCAAATGCGAATTCTGGTTAAAAGAGGTGCAATTCCTCGGACATGTAGTCAATGACAAGGGAATACATGTCGAACCCTCAAAGATCAAAGCGGTACAAGAATGGCAAGCGCCACGTACACCTACTGAAGTAAGATCTTTTCTTGGTCTGGCTGGTTATTATCGTCGATTCATCTCAAACTTCTCACGCATTGCTGTACCACTCACGGCTTTAACTCATAAGGGAAAACCTTTCATATGGGGACCCAAGCAAGAAGAAGCCTTCCAAACTCTTAAACAAAAAACTTTGTGATGCACCAATCCTCACTCTTCCTGAAGGTTGTGATGATTTTGTGGTCTATTGCGACGCGTCAGGGCAAGGATTAGGCTGCGTTCTAATGCAAAGAGGAAAAGTTATATTATGCTTCGAGACAACTCAAGACGCATGAGAAGAACTACACTACCCATGACCTAGAACTTGGAGCCGTTGTGTTCGCTCTTAAGATATGGAGACATTATCTCTATGGTACTAAGTGTGAAATATACACTGACCACAAGAGTCTTCAACATATCTTCAATCAAAAGGAGTTAAACATGAGGCAACGAAGATGGGTCGAACTTCTAAATGACTACGACTGTGAAATTCGGTACCACCCTGGCAAAGCAAATGTGGTGGCTGATGCACTTAGTCGAAAGGGTTATGCGAACTCCATTCGTCTTCTATGTTCGCAAATCATAACTGACATTAAAGATCAAATTCGAGAAGCCCAACATGTTTCAGTAACGGAAGACGACGTACGAAAGGAGCTGTCCTGTGGAGCTGAACTTAAAATTGAGACTAAAGCTGACGGTATTCTGTACTATCTAGATCGCATATGGACTTCTGACCACAACAACCTCCGTGAATTCCTTATGAATGAGGCACACAAAACACGATACTCTATTCACCCAGGAGCCGACAAGATGTATCAAGACCTTCGATACACCTACTGGTGGCCTGGAATGAAAAAGGATATTGCTGTTTTTGTTTCCCAGTGCCTTACATGTTCCAAGGTAAAAGCTGAACATCAAAGACCCTCAGGACTTCTGGTCCAACCTGAAATACCTGTATGGAAGTGGGAAAACATAACCATGGACTTCATTACCGGGTTATCTCGCACTTCTGGTGGGTATGACACTATATGGGTAATCATTGATCGTCTTACAAAATAAGCTCACTTTATTCTTATCCGCGAAGATTTCAAGAACGAAAAGCTAGCTCGTATTTATATCAGCGAAATCGTAAGCCGACATGGGGTACCGTTAAGCATTATTTCTGATCGTGATGGTCGTTTCACTTCACGAACATGGCAAGCAGTACAAGCCGCTATGGGTACGCGATTAGATCTCAGTACCGCCTATCACCCCCAAACTGATGGTCAATCTGAACGCACCATTCAAACTCTTGAAGATATGCTTCGAGCATGTGTTATAGACTTCAAGGGAAATTGGGACGCTCATCTACCATTAGTCGAATTTTCGTACAACAACAGCTATCATTCAAGCATCGGCATGGAACCTTTTGAAGCTTTATATGGTCGTAAGTGCCGATCTCCAGTATGTTGGCACGAAATTGGGGAAGCTCAAATCACTGGTCCGGAATTGATCCAAGAAACCACAGACAAGATCCATCAAATCCGAAACAATCTTCTAGCGGCTCAAAGTCGTCAAAAGAGTTATGCAGATAAACGACGGAAGCCTTTAGAGTTTAACATTGGTGATCATGTACTTCTAAAAGTATCACCGTGGAAGGGAGTAGTTCGTTTTAGTCAAAAAGGCAAGCTAGCACCACGCTACGTAGGACCTTTCAAGATACTCGAAAGAGTAGGACCTGTAGCATACAAGCTTGACCTACCAGAAGAACTCAACAGGATTCATCCCACATTCCACGTATCAAACTTGAAGAAGTGCCTCGCTGATGAGAACCTCCACATTCCGCTGGAAGATATTCAGATTGATGAATCTATGCATTTTATTGAAAGACCTGTAGAGATCATGGACTTCGGAGAAAAACGTTTACGACGGAGTCTCATTCCACTTGTTAGGGTACGCTGGAGTCGAAACGGGGACCTGAGTTTACTTGGGAACGTGAAGACTCAATGCGTGAAAAATACCCGCATCTTTTTCCTACTACTTCAACTACTTAAATTTCGGGACGAAATTCCTAAAAGTAGGGGATACTGTAACATTTGTCAAAAACGGGTTTCCAAAACCCGCTCCGTTTTGTAATCGAATATCAAGTTATAAATGTCACGTTGTGTATTTATGGTTATTTTGATTTTTAATGTTACATCATTAATAAACAAACTAAACTATACAAATTATATTTGATAAAAAGTGAAAACAAAATAAATAAAATAAAATGTTGCTGCCGGGGCTCGAACCCGGGTCAGCCGGCAATTGTAACCCAAAGACTTAACACACACACACATCACCACTCCGCCACTTGTTTGTTTTCTGTCAACTCTAGGAAACAAATGATTCTTATATACAAACCTAGATAAACCGGTTACGCCATCGGCTATTCAACCGTCTAAACGTTTGAATACTCGCGATTTCAGGTTTATAACCGATGCACCGACGAGTTTAATCAATTTGGATTTGAATGAACTTCAATTTTGATCATGATCGGCTTTTATAACCGAAAACAATCAATGTCTGAATTACTTCAATCAAGACCCCTCTCGCGACTCAGAAACATCATACAAACTTTCCATTTCACTTTCGTCACACATTCGGTCCATCAGAAAGCTTAAATCAACTCGCCGGATGCAAGTTCGGTTTTTATAACCGAAAACATTCACTTCTGGAATTACTTCAACAAAAGCTTCATTTCGCGACTCAATTACTTTCCCAGAATTTCTATTCTCACGTTTACTCTCGTTTCTGATCGTCGGAATTGCTTTTTGAACTCGCCGGACTTTCGTCGGAAAACCGTGTCTTCCATCAAATCAGTAAGTTTCTCAATTCTTTCATCGTCTATCAGTTGTTAAGCTTTTGCTAACTCAAACCCTTAAATCAGAATCAGTTTCAGACGACGATATCGGATAATTAACTCTCGCCGGAAAACTTCTGAAAGTTCCCAATTCTCGCTGTGAAACGGTATAGCCTTTTAAACCTTCTGGTAATTCTTGTTCAGTGCTTCAATTCCGCATCTAGCTAATCAAAATTGTTATACCAAACGTCGTGTGAGCTAACCCCACCTTGAGTTGTCATTGTGTCTACACCTGGACACATTCCGACCATACATCTCGTAAACATATTTCATGGTTTTCATTCGGGTGATGCGAGTGTTAAACCGCCAATACTAATGTGAATCCTACCAAGTAAATAGTCATGGGGGCCCACATGACTATACAGGTGAAGGTATGGGGGACATTTGAGGCCCAACATGAGCAAACCCAAGACATCCTATGGATGTAGTTGCATTATTGATATTTATGTTATTTTCATTTTCTTTAAGACACATGACACCTAAAATGACTCCATAAACTCACAATCTTCTTATGTATGTTCCTGTAGATGTCGGCTAGACAACAACGAGGGGGTAGAAGATCAGGAAGGTCACACGAACGCTTGGCCACTCAAATCGCAAAACAAATGGCCGCGGTGCTTCCTGACATTGTGGTTCAAGTACAACAAGCTCTCGCCACAAATCCCACCAATCCTCCCCAGCAAGAAGACCAGAACATCGGCAACCCTCCTACCAACACGTGCTCATATAAACATTTCAAGTCTTGACATCCTCCGAAATTTGAAGGGACCGAAGGTGTCACTGCTCTCCTCCACTGGTTTGAGGAAATGGAAAACACCTTCCTCAACTGCGATTGTCCCGAGGATCGCAAGGTACGATACGCAACCGGGAGACTATTTGGGGTAGCTCTTACCTGGTGGAATACTGAAAAGGGAAAGAGAGGAATCGAGGATGCAATGGCCTTAACGTGGGAGGAGTTAACGGAAATCATGACGAGACGATTCTGTCCTAGAAGTGAGATTAAAAAGTTAGAGGATGAATTTCATTCATTGAAGCAAAAGGAGGGAGATCATACTTCCTACAACAAGAGGTTTTTAGAGTTGAACCAGATGGTCCCTAACTTGTTCACCCCAGTTTACCGCTTAGTCGAGCATTATATTCGAGGTCTTCCCTCGAAAATTCAAGATTCAGTTCTCAGCACTTCGCCAGCAACACTTGAAGCTGCTATGGAACTAGCTACTGAACTGACCGAGAATCGAATTCGCAACGGTAAATTTAAAGAGGAGAAAAGAGAAAGCCCCCGTTGAGGGCCAAACTTCAAACCATTCCACCTCCTCCTCTAAGTTTGCTAACAAGAGGAAACGTAACACCAGAAACTTCGCTGTCACACAAACCAATTACCCTATCCCTGCTGCACCCATTACCCAAGTTGCCCCCTCACCTGCACCATATAAAAGGCCATACTCTGGCCCATTACCAAAATGTAACCGTTGCCAATACCATCAGTTTCCTGATCATCCCTGTCAACATTGCACCGGCTGTGGTCGCGCAGGTCACACTGTTCAAACCTGTTGCATACCTCAACGAACGAACCGCCACCAGCCCTCAACCCAAACCCACCATCAAATAATGGGTCAAGCCCAACAACCCCTACTACTACCACCTACCCAACATTTAGCCCAATCATACTACCAACCCAACTATCCCATGGTGCAACCTGTGCGGGCTTGCTACAATTGTGGAGACCCAAGCCACTTTAGAAACACTTGTCCACGTTTGGTGAACATTATACATGCTCAAGCCCAAGCAAATCCGGTGAATCAAGCTAACCAAGCTCCTCCACCTGCAAGAGGAAGAGCTTTCAACATCAACGCTAACCAGGCTAGAGCTGACAGCAATGTGGTTAACGGTACGTTTCTTATCAATGGTAGTTATGCATCCATGTTGTTTGTTACTGGCGCGGATAAAAGTTTTGTGTCCTTAGAGTTTGAACCCATCCTAAACCAAATTCGTGATAAGCTCATGGAATCCATAACAGTAGAAGTTGCTGACGGGAAACCGGTATCATTAAACTCTATTATACGCAATTGTACTCTCACCTTAAACGATCATGATTTTCCAGTTGACCTCATTCCTATGAAGTTGGGAAGCTTTGAAATTATAATTGGTATGGACCGGCTCAGCCAACATCAGGCTGAAGTTGTATGCTGCGAAAAGTTTATACGCATTCCTCTTGCAAACGATCAGACTCTACGAATCTTTGGAGAAACCTCATCGAAAGGGCTCAGATTAATGTCCTGTCTTCAAGCTCGAAAATATCTCCGCAAGAATTATGTCGCATTTTTAACCCATGTCGTCAAAAAAGGGAACCATGGAGAAGAAACTTGAAGACATCCCAGTAGTAAAGATTTTCCGCAAGTTTTTCCTGACGACATTTCAGGACTTCCTCCCGTGAGAGAAGTCGAATTTCGCATCGATCTTATACTTGGTGCTACACCAGTTGCAAAGTCTCCTTATAGGTTAGCCCCCTCTGAAATGCAAGAGCTAGCCAGTCAATTGCAAGAGTTGACTGACAAAGGATTCATACGTCCTAGCTCCTCGCCTTGGGGTGCACCTGTCCTTTTTGTGAAGAAGAAAGATGGAACGTTTCGCATGTGCACCGACTACAGAGAACTCAACAAGTTAACGATCAAGAATCGCTATCCATTACCTCGCATTGATGATCTTCTTGACCAACTTCAAGGCGCCAGCTGTTTTCAAAAATCGACCTTCGTTCCGGTTATCATCAACTCAGAGTACATGAAGAAGACGTCCCAAAGACCGCTTTCCGAACTCGTTATGGTCATTATGAATTCATGGTCATGCCATTTGGTTTAACCAACGCTCCAGCTGTCTTCATGGATCTAATGAACAGAGTCTGTAAACCCTATCTCGATCGATTTGTTATAGTTTTCATCGACGACATCCTCATTTACTCAAAGTCTAAGTCTGATCATGAACGGCACCTTCGACTCATACTTACACTCTTAGAGAATGAAAAGCTCTACTCCAAATTCTCCAAATGCGAATTCTGGTTAAAAGAGGTACAATTCCTTGGACATGTCGTCAATGACAAGGGAATACATGTCGACCCCTCAAAGATCAAAGCAGTACAAGAATGGCAAGCGCCACGTACACCAACCGAAGTAAGATCATTCCTTGGTTTGGCTGGTTATTATCGCCGTTTCATTTCAAATTTCTCCCGCATTGCTGTACCACTCACGGCGTTAACCCATAAAGGGAAACCCTTCATATGGGGACCCAAACAAGAAGAAGCCTTCCAGACCCTTAAACAAAAACTCTGTGATGCACCTATTCTCACTCTTCCTGAAGGTTGTGATGACTTCGTGGTTTATTGCGACGCGTCAGGGCAAGGACTAGGCTATGTTCTAATGCAAAGAGGAAAGGTGATAGCTTATGCTTCTAGACAACTCAAAACTCATGAGAAGAACTACACCACCCACGACCTAGAACTTGGAGCCGTTGTGTTCGCTCTTAAGATATGGAGACGTTATCTCTACGGTACTAAGTGTGAAATATACACTGACCACAAGAGTCTTCAACATATCTTCAACCAAAAGGAGTTAAACATGAGGCAACGAAGATGGATCGAACTTCTAAATGACTACGACTGTGAAATTCGGTACCACCCTGGCAAGGCAAATGTGATGGCTGATGCACTCAGTCGAAAGGGTTATGCGAACTCCATTCGTCTTCTATGTTCGCAAATCATAACTGACATTAAAGATCAAATTCGAGAAGCCCAACATGTTTCAGTAACGGAAGACGACGTACGAAAGGAGCTGTCCTGTGGAGCTGAACTTAAAATTGAGACTAAAGCTGACGGTATTCTGTACTATCTAGATCGCATATGGACTTCTGACCACAACAACCTCCGTGAATTCCTTATGAATGAGGCACACAAAACACGATACTCTATTCACCCAGGAGCCGACAAGATGTATCAAGACCTTCGATACACCTACTGGTGGCCTGGAATGAAAAAGGATATTGCTGTTTTTGTTTCCCAGTGCCTTACATGTTCCAAGGTAAAAGCTGAACATCAAAGACCCTCAGGACTTCTGGTCCAACCTGAAATACCTGTATGGAAGTGGGAAAACATAACCATGGACTTCATTACCGGGTTACCTCGCACTTCTGGTGGGTATGACACTATATGGGTAATCATTGATCGTCTTACAAAATCAGCTCACTTTATTCCAATCCGCGAAGATTTCAAGAACGAGAAGCTAGCTCGTATCTACATCAGCGAAATCGTAAGCCGACATGGTGTACCATTAAGCATTATTTCAGATCGTGATGGTCGTTTCACTTCACGAACATGGCAGGACGTACAAGCCGCGTTGGGTACACGATTAGACCTCAGTACCGCTTATCATCCTCAAACTGATGGACAATCTGAACGCACCATTCAAACTCTTGAAGATATGCTTCGAGCATGTGTCATAGACTTCAAGGGAAATTGGGACGCTCATCTACCATTAGTTGAATTTTCGTACAACAACAGCTATCATTCAAGTATCGGCATGGCACCTTTTGAAGCTTTATATGGTCGTAAGTGCCGATCTCCAGTATGTTGGCATGAAATTGGGGAAGCTCAAATCACTGGCCCAGAATTAATTCAAGAAACCACAGACAAGATCCATCAAATTCGAAACAATCTCCTAGCGGCTCAAAGTCGTCAAAAGAGTTATGCAGATAAACGACGAAAGCCTTTGGAGTTTAACATTGGTGATCACGTACTTTTAAAAGTATCACCGTGGAAGGGAGTAGTTCGTTTTGGCCAAAAAGGCAAGCTAGCACCACGCTACGTAGGACCTTTCAAGATACTCGAAAGAGTAGGACCTGTAGCATACAAGCTTGATCTACCAGAAGAACTCAACAAAATTCACCCCACGTTCCACGTATCAAACTTGAAGAAGTGCCTCGCTGATGAGAACCTCCATATTCCTCTGGAAGATATTCAGATTGATGAATCTATGCATTTTATTGAAAGACCAGTAGAGATCATGGACTTCGGAGAAAAACGTTTAAGACGGAGTCGCATTCCAATTGTTAGGGTACGCTGGGAGTCGAAACGAGGACCTGAGTTTACTTGAGAACGTGAAGACTCAATGCGCGAAAAATACCCGCATCTTTTTCCTACTACTACTACTTAAATTTCGGGACGAAATTCCTAAAAGTAGGGGATACTGTAACATTTGTCAAAAACGGGTTTTCCAAACCCGCTTCGTTTGTAATCGAATATCAAGTTATAAATTTTTCATTGCGTATTTATGTTTATTTTAATTTTAAACAATGCATAATTAATTAACAAATTAGAATTTAAAACTATAATTAATAAAAAGTGAAAAGAAAATAAATAAAAAAGAAAACCGGCTGCCGGGATTCGAACCCGGGTCAGCCGGGTGAGTCTAAAGACTTAACACGCACACATATAACCACTCCGCCACTTGATGTTTTCTGTGAGTTCTAGGAAACAATTAAATGATAACTTCACTCAGGAATCAACCGGTTTACGCCAACTGTAACCGTAATCGGCTTCCAAACGTCCAAAACGTTTGAGTGATCGCGATTTTCTGTTAATAACCGATACACCGATATTTCTAATCAATTCAGTCATGAATGGACTTGAATTCAAGTGATGTTCGGTTTTTATAACCGAAAACATTCACTTCTGGAATTACTTCAACAAAAGCTTCATTTCGCGACTCAATTACTTTCCCAGAATTTCTATTCTCACGTTTACTCTCGTTTCTGATCGTCGGAATTGCTTTTTGAACTCGCCGGACTTTCGTCGGAAAACCGTGTCTTCCATCAAATCAGTAAGTTTCTCAATTCTTTCATCGTCTATCAGTTGTTAAGCTTTTGCTAACTCAAACCCTTAAATCAGAATCAGTTTCAGACGACGATATCGGATAATTAACTCTCGCCGGAAAACTTCTGAAAGTTCCCAATTCTCGCTGTGAAACGGTATAGCCAACCTTCTGGTAATTCTTGTTCAGTGCTTCAATTCCGCATCTAGCTAATCAAAATTGTTAATCTGTCCACTCAGACGAAATCCATAAAAACAGAGCCGACGACTTCGCCGGAATTCTGAGATAGATCGTTTCTCCGGTATGTTTACTTCCAAAATCTTCTCTGCCATTTCATTTTAGTCATTTGAATGTTTGTCAATCGAATTAAACAAGAAACAGTAGAGTAATCGTAGTCTGTGATATTGTAACGAAGAAGATGAAGTTAGCTGTTTATAAGTTTAATATAAATTGGATATTATCTCGGGTTAGACACACAGTCCAGCGGTGGACTGTGTGCGCACATATATCACACGCCGCGAGTTCGATCCTTGACACACACGTATGCTCTGTAATAAAGATGTTTTCTTTTTCTAACTGAACCGGATTAACTCACTAAAGTTGTTAAGTATAATAAAAATCGGTATATTAACCAGGTTAGACACAAAGTCCAGCGGTGGACTGTGTGCAACACTAACCCACAGGTCCCGGGTTCGAGACCTGGTGCACACTCCGGTTCAACGATTAAAACCCTTTTTGAAAATAAAAGAATTTTGAATAAACTAAAACAGTATATAAATATAATTAAAAACAGAATTATTTCGGGTTAGACACGTAGCTCAGTTGGTAGAGCTGCGTGCACGCGTACGGGAGGTCTCGGGTTCGAGCCTTACCCGGCGCACGCTTACACTTTAGCAAACCGGTCAACAGTCCCGGTCAACGGTCAATGGTCAACGCAAAAGTCAACATTTTTTTATATTTTTATTTATTTATTTAATTTAAAAATCAATTAAAAATACTTAAAAATAATGTTTTTAAAGATAGAAAATAGCCTTAAACTCACAAAAATGTATATAAAAATCTTATTAAAATTTATTAATAAAATCCATTCATTTACCATACTTCCCGTTATTATTTAGGTTAGTTAAGTCTCGTCGATCAATCCTCCAAACTCGTGCGCATTTCATCATCTTCAACCGAACGCACCCAATGTGAGTGAATCTCTACAAATTCCCCGTTTTAATCACGTTTTTGGGGTGTATCATGTGTATTACCATTTATTATATTTAAATCATTGTGCATACATCATATCCATGAACAAATGTGTATTCAACTTGTATCAACTGTTTGTGTGGTTATTGTTTAGATTTAATTTATCATTTTCAGTACATGCATTATCATAGGCCGCCGCTCCCCATTACATTATGAGCGTTGAGCTGTTCCCCATTACATTATGAGCGTGAACCGGGCGTTGCCAACATACGATCGGCTCCGTTTGATTGAGCCTTGATCGCACAGACATTCATCTTAGGCCGTCCGTTCCCCATTACATTATGAGCGTGAACGTGACGTTGCCAACATATATAGTTTCATTCATGTGTTATATTCATGCAAGTTGGTTTGTTATTGTATGTTATTGTAAGTTATTGTTTGTTGATGTTATTGTTATTGTATGATTTAATTACGTTTGCTCACATATGATTATTGCACAATTTTTCCTGATAAAGATAACCAGAGATAAATAATAAATGTTTTTCTAACAAGGTTCACTCGCCAACTTATGTTGACCCAAAAACCCCCATTTTTACACATGATACAGGTGATCCAGCTGCAGCAAGAAACACATAGGATGGCTTAGAAGAATAAACTGGATTAGAGTTTGGATTGTTTAGTTGATTATCTTTCTTTGTATTTGTATGAACATGTTTGGAATATTGAGGATGTAATTTTGACTTTAATAAAAATATTAGTAAATATCATGAGCTTTGGTGATAACCCAATTATGCCCCGACTCTTATTCCGCTGCGGGTCGGGGTGTGACAATCATCGATGAAAACAATGACGAAACAATCTAAGAAAGCTTTACACACACGGTTCATCAAATCCATGAAAACCGCGGGTGCATTCGTAAGACCAAAAGGCACGACCACGAATTCGAAATGGCCATAGCGAGTACGAAAGGCGGTTTTCGGAATGTGTTCTTCCAATACGCGTAGCTGATGATAACCAGAACGAAGATCGATTAGAAAAGCAAGGTAGTGCCTTGAAGCTGATCAAATAAGTCATCGATACGAGGAAGAGGGTAGCGCTTCTTTATCGTGAGTTTGTTAAGTTCACGATAATCGATGCACATTCGGAACGATCCGTCCTTCTTTTTCAAGAAAAGGACAGGTGTGCCCATGGCGAGGTGCTCGGGTGTATGAAACCTTTATCAAGAAGCTCTTGAAGTTGGCTTGATAGCTCGCGCATTTCTGAGGGTGCGAGGCGATAAGGAGCTTTAGCAACTGGAGTAGCTCCGGGAACTAAATCGATACGGAATTCAACATCTCGAGTAGGGGGTTAAACCGGGTAAATCGTCGGGAAAGACTTTAGGAAATTCACAAACAACAGGAACGTCTTTATAAGTCTTCCTTTCTTTCTACGGGTTCACGATATGGGCGAGGAAAACAACACATCGCTTTTGCAAGCATTTGTGTGCTCGAGTACATGACAAAAGCATCAACTTCTTTGAGGAAGTTTCACCATAAACATGAAGTTGTTCACCGTTAGGGAGAGGGAAACGAAGCATTTTATCGAAGCATACAACTTTAGCATGGTTTTCACGAAGAAAATCCATGCCTACTATGATATCGAAACTAGCTAACTGCATAGGTATGAGATTGATTAAGAAGACATGGTTATTAAGATCGAGATTACAACCACGTAAGACGGAATTAACGGTAACGGTTCTTCCGGTGGCGACTTCCACATCGAAAGTCTTTGAGAGTTTAGCGCGCTTACATTTTAAAACCTTTTCTAATCCTAACGATACAAAACAATTATCGGCACCAGTATCAAATATACATGAAGCATAAATACCATTGATGAGAAACGTACCATTGACAACATTGTTTTCATTCTGAGACTGGCGGTGATTGAGATTGAAGGCTCTTCCACGCGCAGCTTGTTGTTGCTACTGAAGCTGCGGTGGTGGCTGCTGCTGCTGCGGCTCTTGTTTCACAGTACGGTTTGGGCAAACATTAGCAAAGTGGTTAGGATCACCACACACAAAGCACACTCCTGCCTTTGGAGCTTGCTGCTGGTTGGCTTGAGGAGGAGCAGGTAAAGCTGGAGCTGTTGGAGCCTGAGAAGCTGGCTGACGAGTACCACTACGGCAGCTGACTGTAAAGTGGCCGTAGATGTTGTAGTTCGTGCAAAAACGGAAATTGCCACCAACGGCATGATGATATGTGCACTTAGGGCACATAGGGTGCGGACCAGTGTACGCACGCTTTGCTGGCGGTGCATTTGGTGCTGCTCACTGGAGTGGCTGAGGGTTCGCTGGAGCAGTAAGAGCAAAGTTCTTGCTCGGGTTTTCCCTTTTGCGACCACGGCGACTGTTCTTTGGCTCTCGGGGCTGTTCGGTAGTAGGAGCTGCTGATTCGGTGACTGCCTGATTTGCGACCTTGTTGCTTTTAAAGTAACCAGACTGAACTCGTTTGTCATTAATCTCGGCAGCTAGCTGGTAGGTCTCCTCGACAGTCGTAGGGCGTGATGCTTGAACAAAGTCAGCGACGCAATCGGGCAGAGCGTTGAGGTACTTCTTGATTGCTTTCTCGGTCGTATCCACTTAACCGGGACAGATGATGCTCAACTGTTTGAAGCGAGCAGGGAGACCAGCGTTATCGGGACCTTCTTGCTTGATATTCCAGAATTCGTTCTCTAACTTCTGGATCTCGTAGGGAGGACAAAATTCCTTGATCATAATTTCCTTAAGTTCCTCCCAAGTGAGTCCGTAAGCTTCGTCGTTCCCACGCCTGTTGTGCTCGGCTGTCCACCAGTCGAGAGCCCTTGATTGAAACACGCCGGTAGCGTTGACAGTGTACAGAGCCTCAGGACATCCACTCTGGCGGAATGTGACCTCGATAGAGTCAAACCAGTGGAACATGGCACTCGGCCCTTGGGTGCCTGAGAAAGTAAGCGGTCCACATGCTTTGAACTGCTTAAAGCTGAAGTGGGGTTTCGGGGCATCTCGGAGTCCACAGATGAGTTGCTGCTTACGGCATGAATTTCTGAGACGATTTGCGGGATAACCTTCGCTACTTCCTTGGTGACTAGTGAAGCGATGCGCTTGTTGTCGCTGTGGCGCTGAGCTGAACGGCGAGTATGGGATCCGAGTGACGACATCTACACAAAGACTTAGATTAGACGAGATTCGATTATAGTAGAGTTATGTTTAGAATATTTATTCTAATTATTCATACAAGGCACAAAAACACATAAGCATGTATCCACATAGACACATAAACACGTAAGCACATAAGCACGTAAGCACATAATCACATAGGCACATAAACATATATCTTGCACGTATTCATAGATTTCACATTGATTCCTCAGTTGACTCCAATTTTATTCGTACATGAGTAGTGTGAATGAGATGCGAGATATAAGCGAGATATCAACGATATATAAGCGAGATGGGCGAGATAAGCGATTAGTTTTGTTGGTGTATTAATTTAGCATTTTAGATTTCGAGAGCTGTGCGAGTTGTGCATACATTCGATGGAGCGTAAATGCGATAAATCAAGAAATCGATGATATGATAAATCATCAAAGCGAGAAATCGAATAAAGCGAAAATTCTCAAAATTTTTAAACACGTAAATAATAATAAACTCGATGATGTGTAAATCGACGATATAGACTTAAATCAATTGGGAGTGTCCAGGGTTTTAAGACATTTGACACGCCAAAGTGATTCGACTACCCTTTGCATTTGGACCCACGCTTTGGCCTAATAGATAAACGTTCTCACCGTAAGCGGCTAACGACGTTTACCCTTCCAGTTAATACGTGCTCCAAACCATCGGCATAACCGAGACTTTGGTGGGATTGAAAATCGAAGCATGGAATTAGTTATTAAGATGCGGGTTTCACCCCTAACTTAACAACATCATTCCTAATTAGAAATGGAGATTTTTCGTCGAGGTTTGGATGTCACTCCTAACTCAACGAAGATATCTCGTGCGAGAGAATGAGCGGAGTGAATGATCTCATCGAGAGTTCTTGGTTTTCACACCTATTCTCGACTTGATCACTCGTTTGGTGTGATGCGAGCGTTTCCAAGGCTGTATTATTGTATTAGCCTTAGGAAAGGCACATTTAAGCATTTAGGGCAAGTAGTTTAACATTTAAGTCAAAGATAGGTCAATCGGGTACTTAAACATGCTACTAGGTCGAATCATGGCAATTCTACCTATTATCCTAAAGTTATGGTGCTCTGATACCAATCTGTCACACCCCAACCGATGGCGGAAACATCAGGGTTAGTGGCACTAGGTGACCAGATTGATTTCACGAGATGTTCCATAACAATCATCTAACATATCACATTAATATCCCATACTATTAAACGTAACATTTAAACAATTATTACAAAACGGAGATTTCTCATAAAATTCAACTGGGTTCGATTTCCCCTAGATTTCATACATAAGTTCAAAATCTGAAATACATCAACAAACTAACTAAACAAACTAAACTACGCTAAGCATGCAACATCCAAGCATCCATAGCTAAAATCCTCAACCTGTTACATACGTTAAAATACAAGTCAATACAATTAAGTAAAGGTGAGCATACAGGTTAAAATACTACTAGCATAATCGAGAAAAGCGTTCGCGAAATAATCTAACTACACATCATGATACACCGAAATAATTCACACATATTAACATAGGCTTATTTCTCATGCTAACTACCATGAGAAGGCTTGCGCGTCCATCCTAACTAGACCCCGTCGGGTGTAAGCCACACTATAGTACCATACTAGCTAAGGAGGCAAGTTAATGAAAATAAGTCCTAGTCACATGTTTCTAGTATCACGTATTGAGCATATATAATCAAATTATTCGCGTGTGATAAACAGTTTGATTTGTGAAGTGATTTTGATATAGGAACGTATGTAACACCCAAAAAGTGCGTTAAAGCGAAAATGGGTCAAGTATACTCACTGTGGGTGCGTTTAGGTAAGAGTTCGGGATCTGAGGAGAGTCGAGAAGAGCGCCAGATCAGCCTGCATACGTGAACGGAAGTGCATCAGTCTCCGAAAAGCTGAAATGGTTAAGTCTTGGTTGGGCAGTAGACAAGTTCGGGCGAACTTGTGTGTAAACATACAAGTTCGAGCGAACTTGTGTAGAATTGGTGAGATTAGAGCCAAGTTCGATCGAACTTGATGAGTTTCTTTGAGAAACTTGTCAAGTTCGGGCGAACTTGTAAGATACCCTTACTAAAAGGCAAGTTTGGTCGAACTTGTGTAGTTTCCTAAGAAACTAGACAAGTTCGGTCGAACTTGTAAGAACTTTGGTGAAGAAACACTCAAGTTCGGTCGAACTTGACCTGGTGAGCTGGTGATTCTTGAGCGAACTTGATGTTTTCGGGTCCGAAATCTTGCGTTTTCTCGTCGTTTGCTGAGGAAAATCGAGTGTTCATCCCTCCAACCCTGTGCTACTGAGCAAACTTAGGTCGGAGAGGTCTTTTAGAGCTGTTTTAGCCGTTTTACAAAAGCGTGGGCTAGTCCGGGCGAACTCGGGGTTCGTTCGGATTACTCCGGCTTGTGTAAACCAACATAAACGTCCTTGTGCTTCCAGATCTGGGATCTTGAATGATAGATGCTTCGTTAATACCAGAAAATGAACAAAACACCATCAAAAGTCCGTATCTTGTGTAGAAATCAATGGTTTTTAAAGGCTTTTCTCAGATCTATCACTTACAAGCTGAGATCTTGCAGATTTCGTGTTTGGGAAGTCTCTACTATCGCCAAACGAACTCGTATTGTGTAGATCTAAGCTTAAAACAGAAGTTTTTGAAGAAAAAAATGAAGGTTTTCATAAAAGAACGAGTTTTGATGAAAACGAAGGCTATGCCTTGTGCCAAAATCGTTGTAAACCTTTGTAGTTCGTCGATAAACGTTGTTGCAAGGAAATCGGGTTGATTCTTACTTAGAATACGAAGGTTTCGGGTTTTGAGAGCTCTGGGCGAACTTGGTCAGCAAGGGGAGCATGAATGAGGAGCATGGGAATTTATAGGTGAGGCAAGAATCACAAGAGCTGGCAACAAGTTCGGTCGAACTTGTACAAGATTGTACAAGTTCGCGCGATTTGTAGTGTTTTCAGTGAAGATTGGTTAAGTTCGGCCGAACTTGCATATGTATATGCAAGTTCGCGCGGGCTTGATGGAAAAGGAGTTCTTGTGTCTCAGGCAAGTTCGGGCGAACTTGTGGTAGACAATTTCGGCCGAACTTGGCCTGGTGACCAAGATTCGTTTGTTGATTTCGCATTAAGAGTTCGTTTGGTTATTCGGTTCGTATTGGTTAGTTATATTAAGCGCTATAATAGAGTTTTAAGCGTTATACTTGATATAATAGTGCGATTTAGCGATTCGAGAGTGCGAGAGCAATGCGATAGCGAGCGTTATCATAACCACAAACACACATAACACATAAATATCATAAAACCACATAAATAACTGCGATTTGCGATGCGATGCGATTTATTAAGCGATTAGATGCGATAATAACGTAAAACACCACAAGTAATTAACATAAACTTTATTATTAACCGAATCTCGGGATTACAAAAGGAGTACAGCGATAAAACAAAGAAAAAGATAACAACGAATTTTCGAGTTGTTACAACAACTTAACTCATTTACAGGGTAAGATGTAAATGCTTATGTTTGTTTTTAAGGTTGCATGCCAAGTGTTTGTGACATTGCCTAAATGAATAGATCCAAACATTTTTTGATTAGTAGTGTGTGTATTTTGTACAGCATTGGCCTATGACTCTGTTTGAGGTATTCCCGACCGTGTTTCTGAATATACGCAGCTTACTGACCGGTTTCCATCAGGAATCATGTTAGTTCTTACTTTAATATTGTTTTGTGCATTGACAAGATTCTTGGCAGGTAATTAACAGAGGGCTTTAAAGTTAACATTGATGTTATTTAGTTGATATATAAGTGGATATTCTAAGTTGTGACCTCAAATATTTGTGGATGTGACACCGGTTTGAAGAAAACTAGTATTGACCATAACCGGGTAGTTCGGGTATTGACTTGAAGCGCGCCTTTGAGCTCCCGACACTTAAGGTATTTTTAATATGCCAATAGATTGTCAAGATGTCTTGTCTTTACAATTAAAAAACACATATACTTAAGTTATAATAATTATACTTCATGATAAATTTTATTCTTAATAATCTTAATCTTATTTCTTTATAAAATACTTTAATTTCTTTGTTCTGTGTTACAGATTTACATATACTATCTAACATATCCAAGAAAGTAAACGCAAGTTACAATTCAATATGTCACACTTACACATACCTTCAGTTTTTTTTATTAGAATTTGGTTTTAGACATAGTAACATGGTCTGCAGGCCACTTCGTTCTTGCTATTGCATTATATATATATATATATATTTGGTATTCTAACTAACCATTCTATTTTGGATGCATAAACATGAGCTATGATGTATATGGCTAAAAAGGAAGAGACGATCCACAAGGTTACAATGGTGCAAGGACCAAAAACTATGGAGCCCACAATGTAAGTTTCTTTTTTTACAAGTAGCTAGCATATTGTTATGATTAGGAGATCTATATTACTACAAATAATCAAACTTGCGAAATAGAACTATTTATGAGGTATTTTGTGTGATTTGACCCATTCAGCCTTTTCTTATAGTAGCCAAGTTTTTATTTACTCATTGCGTCATAAGTATAACGCAAGCTGAACCGTTTGAATTTGATGAATTTTAAAAACATATACAGGCTTTGTACCGAAGTGAAAAACCCGACAAACAAGAAACAACACCACTAGATAGCATTCTCGAGGACGACATGTTGAAGCTTTTACTCAAACAATTCTCAGGTTTCAAGGACGTCAGAATGATCTATGCAAAACTCGGTATTGCTTTTATCGAGTTTGTTAAAAAAATGACTTTCTATTGCAATGCAATCCCTGCAAGGCTCAAGATCAAAAACCTAAGTTCTAGAGTATAATGGTAAAGAGCTTTAGTTGGAATAGTGTGCCTAAACTGAAAAACTTTACAAAAAAAAAAAAAGTTTTTGCAACTTTCGTAGACATCAAAACAGAAATTGTTGATAGTCTCATGGTATAATGAGGGAATGAAATTGAAAAAAAAAGGTGTGGTAGGGGTAGGCGGTTAGTTACCGATTAACTGAACTTTTTATGATACTTTTTTGTGCAGATATGAAGGTGAGCCTACTGATAATGCTGCAAGATTTTATAAATGGTTCACCGAGGTAAATATTGTCTACATTGTGGATTAAAGCTATGTAGCTAAGATCTGGATTTTGATTTGGAATTTGTTGCTACTTGTGCAGGGCGATGAGAAAGGAGTTTGGCTTGAAAAACTTCACTATGGTGTGTTTGGTCTTGGCAACAAACGGTATGAACATTTCAACAAGGTATAATATTAACGGTCATGTTGTCTGAGTTATAATTGCATCTGAGCTTTCATATCAATGTGTTGGCTAAACTAATTTGTATGTTGTGTATGTAGATTGAATTAGTGGTTGATGATGGTCTCACAGAGCAGGGTATGTTTATCTCCATACGTTACTTGCTTATTATGTTTCAACATCAATGCCAGTTTTGTCGAGCATTCAACTCGTATTTATGTTTCAGGTGCAAAGCGCTTTGTTCCAGTTGGCCTTGGAGATGACGATCAATCAATTGAAGATGATTTTTCTGCATGGTATTGATAACGAGGCTGTCCTATGAACCCCAAAATCTTCATAAAAATGTGAACTTATAATGTTTTGTCTTATCTTGCATCTCCAGGAAAGAGTTAGTGTGGACTGAATTGGATCAATTGCTTCTTGATGAAGACGACAAGACTGCTGCCACTCCTTACACAGCTACCATTCTTGAATACCGAGTTGTGTTTCATGAAAAACCTGATATGTTTTCCGAGAATCATAGTCAAACTAATGGTCATAATGTTCATGATGCTCAACATCGATGCAGGTTTTCCAAATCTTTAAGCAGGTAAAAACTGTATTCGAATAAAAAAAATGGACTTTATGGTTTTTGATTTTTGATATTATTTTTATCTCTTGATTAAACTGATAAATGAGTGGCACAAAGATTTCAGATTTAGATCTGTTATTTCAATGAAGGTACTTTCAAATCCTTTGCTTTCTTTTATTATGTTTCACAACTCAGACGAGAAGATAGAAAGCCAGCCATTGAATGCCATTTGAAGTTATATTGAATGTGGAAATTGATATGTTCTTCAATTGTGAAACCGTTATGTTGAATGTCATTGATAAAAGCCAATTGAAGTGGCGGTCCGCTGGATGAGAGTCGGAATAAAGGAGGTCCGATCGTCTGATTCGTTTAAGAAAGTTAAGTGTGTAAATTGCATAATCTTTTATTTTTCATGATTATTTATTTGATGTAGCTAATAAGATGCCATGGATTTGTATGAAGCTTTATAGTTGTTGTGTAACAGCCAATGCCCGGTGACCCTCACGACGGTCTAGCGAATCAGGTGGTGGTGAGATGGTATTTATACATAAGGTCTATTCTGGCCAAGTTTTATGACGGCTGTCCTGTAGAAATTCATGCTACTATGGAGTGATGCGGCGAAATGGAGATAGTCCGGCGAAGATGATGGCGCTAAACATCAAGTTTTAAACAGGGCGGTGATGACTTAGAGGAATGAGGCAGTGACAGTGGTGGTAGGTTGTGGTTTTCCGAATCTTTCTCATTGCCCATTTGGTCGTTATTCATACGAAGACTGTTTCTGTATACATATAGTGACAATTTTCTTCCTGATAAAGCAATTGATTTGGTCGATGAAGCCGGTTCTCGCGTTCGCCTTCGTCACGCGCAGGTAGGTATATATTATCTTAAAGCCTGCAGCTCCCGGAAGCATGAGAAAGATCTTAGGTTGATAACCAAAAGGAAGAATGAAGCCGCTCGTGACCAAGATTTCAAGAAGGTACATGTAAATAATCTTATCTTATATCTTATATATAATAAATAAATGATAATATATGGGTTGACGTGGCACTAAATTATAGCTTCTCATTTTTTGTTTTGTCTTCAAAACCATGGGTCCTTTTTCATAAGCGAAGCCCCGTTTTTTACCCGGATATAAAAACTTTCTGAAACACGTTCTTTTGTAATCCCCATTCTAAACCCTAGCCTCCCATTCCTCCTCCTGCTAGGTCAATCGTCGCCACCACTAATTAAGGATAATTAGATGTCGATCAACCACTACAAAAATGAATACACATATATTTGATTCGAGTAAAGGAAGACGGTGACGTTAGTGGTGGCCTGAAGAGAAACGATGACGGCGACAATGGTTGATTTAGGGTTTCTCCAGTTCGGGTAATGTGATGGCTGTTGTTCAAGGAAACGACGACAGTGCAGCGGCTGTGATTCCAGCAACACGTATTCCTCATCATCTTCATGGAGATGTAGTGCTCTTAAATACTATCAAGGAGCCTCACTTTGAAAATCGAAGATATGATTCATTCGTTTTTATTTATTTATGTTTATGTTGTTAATGAATCTACTTATGTACGTTGTTGATTGTGTTTTGTTTACTTATTAGTTGAACAACTATGGTCATTACACATGTTTATGGTAAGCGATAATGATGTGGCATTTCAAACATCGAAGTTACTTACTGCAGGTACAATGGGTTTATAGTTTTATGTTATTTTTGGTTTCCGAAACGCAAAATATTATCTTGATGATTTTGAATACTTAGTCGAAACCGTAGTTTTATGTTATTTTTGGTTTTATAGTTTTTACTGTTTATAGTTTTTACTGTTTATAGTTTTATGTTCAATGTATTCGATGAAATGCAAGGTATGTGCATCTGATTTCCACCTTCATTGTTCGAAACACTTAGCCGAGTAACAAAATTGGGCTTTTTTGTTTAGATTATGATCATCTTTAAAACGCCTTCTAAATGTTTGATGAAACGCCAGTTCAGTTTTTTTTGTTGTTTTTTTAAACACTTCTTAGGTTGACAAACATGTGCATATATGGTTGTGTTTTGTTACTACTACTTTATGTTATCAAAACTTATAAATAATTAGTTGATTTGTAAGTGTTCCTCAATAACACATACCTGAAGCAATATCCAACAGGTCAGACAAAATGCAAGAGAGCAGCCTGTCTTTAGTGGTTCCTAAACGCATTCGGATCCCTATCCAGATTCGTATTATAAGAAAGTGGCAACCGCCCACACAAGGCAGTGACATGTACTATTTTCTTATAGATAAACATGTAAGTCCCTTCTTTATGCACTACACATGCAATGACCTTTAAATTCTTTTTTATGCCTGTCACTGAACAATTTTCATCTTACCCTAGGTCTTTAATGTTGTTGTATTATGATAACATAACCACCATCAGGTTAAACCTGGAGTTCTAAAGAGGTTTTCATAACCATCTTAACAGTTTGTATATCTTAACAGTTCATACAAACCAACAAAATTAAAATCAAGTCTTATAAACTACTAGAATAGAAATTAAATGAGGAGTTCAATTTAGTGCTTCCTGCATAAAATGTTATAACATCTTTCAATTCAGGACTTATCACAAGCTCACTCAAACATTGTAGGTATAGCCTCTATTAGTATTAGTCTAGTCAAGCAGCTCAATATGCACAGAAACATAAGTTTTTTGTCGAAGCTTAAACTGGAAATCTGACTTGGGAATAAAAATAGATCATTCACTCTGTTATTTCTAATCATTCTTTTGTGGTGTGGTGGTCTGAGTTAAATTAATAGTAACATCATTGGGACTTAGCATTTTCATTTGCTGGTTAGCTTCCATAGAAGAGATGTAGCTAATTCGTTCAAAGTCTACCATGAGTGTTAAGGCTGAATATTATTATATTTTCAGTTTGTAATAACGATCATTTAATTGCTCGTTCTTTGTATTTTCTTAGATTTATCTATTAGCTTCCAGTTATAAGGAATATAAGCTAAGTTCTATGTTATTTTATCGGGATTTACTATAATTTTATTCATTTTCATGGTCGTGTAAGCGCTGTGAATTTGTTTTTTATTTATATATGATGAACTCTTTTTGTTTTCAAATCTGATTTAACAAATGCTAACGAACGAGAAATAGAAAAATGAGTTTCAGCCAAAAAATACAACAGATAAAATCTATTGAACCTTATAAACTACATGTTGCTCTTTTGTTCATTTATTAAGCTTTTTTACATCCATATTTTCTTTTAAAACAATTGTTATAGCTTTTTAGTTACATTCAATAAATCTTTTATTTTGATCTATCTGTTAACCTCCTTTTCATGTTATTGGAAGAACCTAAACTGATCTGGTCGTAAACTGTATGCTAAGGGTGGAGGAGACGACCAGTTGACACAAATGCTTACAGCTGACCCGTTAATAAGTTATTCATATGTTTTGACCCGTTACCCAACTTACTCTAGGTCATATTAAAAGGTTGAGGCCGTTAGTAAGTTCTTCATATGTTTTGACATGTTACCCAACTTACTCTAGGGTGCTGTTTGTTTTTTCCCAGAAGTGCTTCCTGACCTCTTATGTCTGCGCGGTGCAGACCACGCGCAGACCTTTAGGTCTGAAGATTGTTTGTTTTCTCGAAGACCTTTCATTAAAAAAGGTCTGCGAGACCTCTTCTTGGAGAAGACATGGACTAGGCACTTCAAACCTCTTCTCAAAACCCCTGCACATTATCATCTTCATTCTCAAAACCCTAGCCCCCAAACAACCTTTCTCCCTGCCGCCACCAGCCGCATCACCACCACCATCTCACACCTTCGCCACTCCGATGCCGCCACCTCCACAGCCGTGACCACCGTCACCAACCTTCACCCGGCCCTAACCACTCCTGAAACGACAAAAATCTGGCCGGAGAAACATAGATCTAGAAAGAACCGAAAGGAAATAGAAGGAGAAGATAGTTATAGGTGTTTACCGGAGTACGAAACCTCGAGTTAAGGCTGCCGGAGCTTGAAACACCCACCTCTGTCGTCGCCAGCGTGGCTCCGACGACCAACGCTGCCGTCGGACCACCATCATCGTCAATCATCATCATCCTCATCGTCGACCACCATCATCATCACATCACCGCCGCTCTCTCTCTCTCTCCTCAGGTCTCTCTCTCTCCGCAGATGTAACATCCGTCAAAATAGGCTCTCAAAATCTGACCCGTTTTGAATTTTTAAAGTTTTATTCTATAAATAACCATTGTGGTCGAAGTTGTCATATAATACACTCACATGCATATACATATATATGTGTATTCAAAATTAAATACACCAAAAAAAAAATCTAAATAAAATAAAAATAGAATAAATAATAAATAAGAATTTTCGTGTTTGTTTTATTCATCCTTAAAAAATACATACACAAATACATACACAACATCTGACTATATACATACATACATACATACATACATACATACATATATATATATATATATATATATATATATATATATATATATATATATATATATATATATATATTATATACACAACAATTTAAGTTGCTCTTGAAATATAACCATTTATGAACATTTCAAGTTAACGGAACCAATATGAAACTAGGGGGCTACAAAAAAAAAGAGAAAAAGAAAAAGATATATATATAATAAAAGCTTGTATACAACAGGGTTCGAACCCGGGTCTACCGGGCTTAACAAAACAACACGAACCACTACGCCATGCCTCAACATCTTGCTAAAGCCCATTCGCTTGGAAGTTAACATAGTGCTGCGTTCAAAGTTCAAACGTGAAACGTCTTGCCGCTCAAACTCGCTTGTAACTATGGAAACCATCTCAAATCTGCATCGATGATTGATTCAGGTTTCCAAATTTAAATCATTGACAGCCTGTAAACGTGTTATATCCATTTCGAGATTAGGATTCATCAATAAAATCTTCATAATCGAAACCATAACGCTGTCGACAACCCACCCTCTTATTCATACGACCGCATCGATCCCTTTAGTCCGTTTACCACCCTCTCCCTACTCTCTAACTCATAAAACTCGTATCATTGAGGAACCTGCAACGTCGGAGCTCGAAGACGACACCAGAATCCTCACCGAAACCTCGACGGAAAATCACGAATCGATTGGTATACTTCTCGACTTTCTTTAAATAGATTCTCTGCTATACGTATGATGCCATACTTGTTTCCGCGAGAGCCGTTTATTGTCGAGTTAAGGGAAATGGGCTTGGGCATCGGGTTTGTTAAACTTATTTGGAGATGGTAATCGAGACCTGCAACTACTCCAAAATTTACTAAACTCACTCCTACTGTTTTTTTTTTATATATAAAACTAGTAAAAAAAGAAATCATCTGCAATTCACATTTTCATCAGTTAAGTACATATGGTCCGGTGGTTGTAGCCGCTTTGTCGCGACCCGGTGGACCCGGGTTCGATCAGGGTTCCTCGCATGAAAATGGTGTTATATATATATTTTTTATGGGTCATCTGTAACTGAGTTTAAGACAAATAAATGGCCTCTCAATTCACAAAAACAAGGCACACAAGTCGGTGTGCTTGGATGTTAACGTCATGGAAACTGGGAAGCAGCTTTGCTTTTGGTGTATTCATTTTTTTAACCTAATTATGATTTAATAAATTTAATTAAATCAAAACCTTTAACTTTTACTAATTCATATTTTAAACATCTTATACGTATTTAAAAACAAATTAAATAATTTCGTTTAATTCTTTAGTTTATAACTTTTTGAACGTACAAGTTAACTAATAAATTGAGTGCGTTCGATATATTACGTTTATAAATATTCGCAAATGGTATTACAGTCGGGACAACTTCTAACCTTCTAAGAGGTGATGATCTTTGATCTCACCTGGATCCTTCAGATCTAGGAAACCATGGTGACACAAGACGTACCCTTGCGAATGATTAAAACCAAAATAGTTAATAAATAAAATTAGTTGGTATTTTTTATTTATTATAATTTATTATGTAATTGTTTAGGATAGCTTCTGTCATTTGAAGTTCCTCTTTCATTCGCGCGCTTACTATCACGGAATCATCAAAACGCAACCCGTGAGTGAATCTACAACTTCCCCTTTTTTATACGTTTTTGGGGTGTATCATGTGTCGCCTAGTTTATCATATTTTACAAGCTCAATTACGTGCAATTACCATAATGTGAAGTATCTATGTTATGTGTTTGTTTGGTTGTTTATCATTTGGTGCAATTTCATTCATTTTGGACATCACATCAACATAGGCTCGACGGTTTCCCATTACCTATGAGCGGAACTTGACGTTGCCAACATACGAGGCCAGCTCCGTTTGATTGAGCTTAGACCTAGCAGCACACCATAATACCATGCAACATGCATACATTCATTTGAATTATTTGAGTTGGTTTGTTTATTGTTTGAGGTTATTAGTTTTGCTATATGACAGACAAACATATTTACTTACTTTGGGTAACGCACGTTCTTTTTAAATAAACCAGGTTTAAAACACACACACACACACACACATATATATATATATATATATATATATATATATATTATATATATAAATAACAATAAGGTTCACTCGCCAACTATTGTTGACCAAAAAACTATTTTTACACATGATACAGGTGAACAAGCATGAGGAGAAGATCGGACATAGGATGTGCCTAAGTTAACAAGAAACAAATTATTGTAATTTATTTGCTATGAACAACGTCATGTGTTTGTAATTGTTTATTTTAATTATTTGTTTTGTGAAACAAATGTTATGAAATAATGATTATTTAAAACAAGTAATAGCAAGTCATAAGCTCTTGAGTTTAACCCAATCATGCCGCGATCACCTATTCCGCTGCGGGTCGGGGTGTGACAGCAGATCTCTCTCTCTCTCTCTCTCTAAAACATCAAAGTATGCTTACGGTGGGTTGTGGTGGTTCACGGTGGTTATGGTGGGTGTTGGTGGATTGTGGTGGGTCACGGTGGTTTTGGTGGGTGTTGGTGGGTGATGGTTATGGCGGGTTGTGGTTGGTTATGGTTAGGTTACGCTGCAGACATTAACAAACAAACAGTCTTCTTCTTGCAAACTGCAGACTTTTGGTCCACCTCTTCTCCTGCAGATGCCTGCAGATGTGGTCCGCAGACTGCAGACCTTTTACCTCTCTAAAAACGAACAACACCTAGGTTATATTAAAAGGTTGAGGCCCCGTACCCGGCTTGCGATGATTAGGTATATATTTTGTGTTCTTTATTTTTATCATTTGTTAGACTCAACCTATTTACCTATAGTGGGTTGATTTAGGACATATTTTACCTTTAAAGAGTCAAATGGTAAATTGTGGAACAGGTCAAATGGGAAGTTATAGAACATGTCAAATGGGTTTGATTAAACTAAAAGTAAAAGTATAATTGCCTACAGAAAATGGGTGACTTTATAACAGTTATTAGAACAACTCTTGGTTAAGGTACAAAATGGTTGTACAAAATTTGATCGAACAGTTTGGTTTCCGTGTTCACATAACTTTATAATGTTTATTAATTTTAGTTATTGCATGGACACATGTTGCTTCATCTATTGGTTCTATACTAAAGCCAACTATGCATCAGTTAAGAAAAGCACACCGGGACTGCCAAAGGCTCCACATAGTAATGTGGTTCCTCTTAATTATCACCACGGGTCCTTCTACTCCTTATTTTCAAAATTAAACATAAAACTTAATGTAGATCAGCGGCATAAAAATTCTTAGCACTGTTCGCGAACTAGAAGTCATATATGGAAAAGTTATTGATTTCGAAGCTGAATTAGAAGCCTTTTATATACTCGGGTAAATTTTTTGTTTGTTTAGCGTAGAGCTGTTAGATTCAACAGTTCTTATGAATGGGTCATTTTTAACCCATTTAGCTAAAACAGAAACGGGTCAAGAGTTGCCCAAAGTATGCACTTTGTCATTAACTTATCTAATACGTCACATTATTTAAGTTTCTTTTAATTATACACTTAAGAATAATTAAATTTGAATTTTCCTACCCGGGAAGTATGTCACACCACAACCGATGGCAGGAATCATCGGGTAGTGACACTAGGCGAATCAGATCGATCAAGAGATCCCATAACAGTCGTTTCAAAGATAATAATCAACATTCAATATCTCATACTATCAAACTCATACAACCTTTAAAACAACCAATACAATTCAACAAAATCTCTTAAACACGAATCTAATTCGATCTCCCATATATTTTATTAAAAACCATTCTAAAAATAAACAAAACAAACTAAGCTAAGCATGCAAATCCATGCATCCAATGCTAAAATCCTCAACCTGTTACATACGTTAAAATACAAGTCAATACAATTAAGTAAATGTGAGCATACAGGTTTAAGTACTACTAGCATAATAGAGAAAGCGTTCGCGAAATAATCTACTTTATATCATGATACACAAAACACTTCACACAACATAGGCTCATTTCTCATGCTAACTACCGTGAGAAGGCTAGCGCGTCCATCCTAACTAGACCCCGTCGGGTGTAAGCCACACTATAGTACCATACTAGCTAAGGAGGCAAGTTAATGAAAATAAGTCCTAGTCACATGTTTCTAGTAACATGTATTGAGCACATATAATCAGATTATTCGCGTGTGATAAACATTTGATTTGTGAAATGATTTTGATAAAGGAACATATGTAACACCCAAAAAGTGCATTAAAGCGAAAATGGGTCAAGTATACTCACAGTGGGTCGTTTAAGTAGGAGTTCGGGATCTGAGAGGAGTTGCGGAGAGTGCGGATCAGCCTGTTAAACGAACAGAAGTACATCAGTCTTCCGATTTGCTGAAACGATTAAGTTTGAGTTGGGCAGTAGGCAAGTTCGGGCGAACTTGCTATGTAAAATACAAGTTCGAGCGAACTTGCAGTTTTTATGAAACAGGAGTCAAGTTCGGCGAACTTGGGTTTTTATGAAAACTGGACAAGTTCGGCTCGAACATGTGGGTTTTCTATGGAATGCAAGTTCGAGCGAACTTGGGTGTTTTCTGTGGGAAAGTTGGGCATCAGTGCTCAAGTTCGGCCGAACTTGTCCCCTAGAGGGCAAGTTCGAGCGAACTTGGCTAGCCAGTTGTACAAAATCAGTGCAATCTTCGAGCGAACTTGAGGTTTAGGAAGGATTAACTGGGCCAGTTAAGTTCAGCCGAACTTGGTAACACCAAGTTCGAGCGAACTTGAACCAAAAGTTGGGTTTTCTTTGTTTATTTTGCGTTAAGAGTTCGTTTGGCTATTCGGTTCGTATTAAATAGTTATATTAAGCGTTATAATTGATATAATAGTGCGATTTAGCGATTCAGTGCGCGAGAGCGATGCGATAGCGAGCGTAATAGTAACCACACACACACATAACACATAAAACCACATAAATAACTGCGATTTGCGATGCGATGAGACTATCGATGCGATTTAATAAGCGATTAGATGCGATATATCATACATAATCATAATTAGTTAACATAAACTTCATTAATAAGCGAATCTCGGATTTACAAAGGATAGATACAATCGATAACAAAGAAAAAGATAACAACGAATTTCCGAGTTGTTATAGTCTCCCCTACTTTAGGGAGTTTCGTCCCGAAATTCAAGTAGTAGCTGTAACAAATAGATGCGAGTACTTGGCCTTCATGTCACTTTCCAATTCCCAAATGAACTTGGCGCGGCGTTTGCCTTCGCATCGGACCTTCACGATGGGGATGCGAGAGCGTCGGAGTTTCTTGGTCTCTCGGTCCATGATTTCCAAAGGCCTTTCCACGAAATGGAGAGTCTCGTTGATTTGCAGATCTTCAAGAGGTACAAGGAGATTTTTTTCGGGTATGCACTTTTTAAGGTTAGATACGTGGTAAGTCGGATGTACGTTGTTAAGTTCCGCCGGTAGTTCGAGACGATAGGCTACATTACCGATTCTTTCCAGAATCTTAAAAGGACCAACGTATCGAGGCGCTGTCTTCCTTTCTTGCCGAAGCGGACCACTCCCTTCCAAGGTGCAACCTTTAGGAGAACGTGATCACCCACTTCGAACTGCAGGGGCTTGTGGCGTTTATCGGCATAACTCTTTTTACGACTCCGAGCTTTCAAGAGATTGTCTCTGATCTGGAGTATTTTGTCTGTCGTTTCTTGAATCAGCTCGGGACCGGTGATTGTGCTTCTCCGATCTCATGCCATGCAATAGGCGATCGACATTTTCTTCTATACAGTGCCTCAAAAGGAGCCATTTCAATGCTGGTATGATAGCTATTATTGTACAAGAATTCGATTAAAGGTAAATGCGTATCCCAGTTACCACCGAAATCTATGATGCACGCACAAAGCCTGTCTTCGAGGGTGCGGATCATGCGCTCAGTCTGACCGTCGATTTGAGGGTGAAAAGCGGTACTGAGATTGAGAGTAGTACCGAGAGCAGATTGAAATGTCTCCCAGAGACGCGAGGTAAAGCGACCGTCGCGGTCAGAAATGATGTCACGAGGCGTCCCGTGTTGACATATAACTTCGTTGGTATAGATTCGGGCTAACCGTTCTACCTTAAAGTCTTCTCGTATAGCAATGAAATGTGCGGATTTAGTAAGACGATCCACAATAACCCAAATGCTATCGTGACCAGAAGATGTGCGAGGGAGTTTCGTAACGAAGTCCATAGCTATACTCTCCCACTTCTACATCGGGATTTCGGGTTGTTCGAGTAAACCAGAGGGCCTTGATGTTCGGCTTTAACTTTCGAACAAGTTAAGCACTTTGAGACGTACACGGCGATATCTTTTTTCATGCCCGGCCACCAGTACTTAGGACGAAGGTCCTGGTACATCTTGTCAGCACCGAGATGAATGGAATATTGAGATTTATGAGCTTCGGTCATTAGCAGATTTCGGAGATTATCACGGGTAGGAATCCAAATGCAATTGAGGTAGTAATAAATACCATTAGGCTTAGTTACGAGTTGGGTTTCGGCACCACATTTCATTTCTTCTTCCAAAGTATTCTCGTTAAAACAAGCAAATTGAGCGGAGCGAATCATGATTTCGAGATCATTCAAAGCTTGAGAGTCACGAACACTATACACATAGCTTCGTCGACTTAGAGCATCGGCGACGACGTTTGCTTTGCCGGGATGGTAGCGTATCTCGCAACCGTAATCGTTGAGAAGTTCAACCATCAATGTTGTCGCATGTTTAGTTCTTTTTGATTAAAGATATGTTGTAAGCTCTTATGGTCGGTGAAGACCATACGCTTTGTACTGTAAAGGTAGTGTCACCATATCTTTAAAGCAAAAACAACTGCACCGAGTTCGAGATCGTGGGTTGTGTAGTTTTTCTCGTGGATCTTGAGTTGTCGAGACGCATACGCGATAACCTTGTCTCGTTGCATAAGCACACAACCAAGACCAAGGTTCGAGGCATCGCAATAAACAACAAAATCGTCGTTTCCGTCAGGTAAGGGAGAACGGGAGCGTTGCATAGCATACGCTTGAGCGTTTGAAAGGCTTCCTCTTGCTTGGAATCCCAAACAAAAGACTTGTCTTTATGAGTTAAAGCGGTAAGCGGATCTGTGATTTTTGAAAAAGTCGCGATGAATCGACGGTAGTAACCCGCCAATCCAAGAAATGAACGGATTTCGGATGCATTCTTCGGTGTAATCCAACTCTTGACAGCTTCAATCTTTGCGGGGTTGACGTGAATTCCTTGACTATTAATGATGCAGCCGAGAAATTGGACTTCTTTGAGCCAGAATTCACATTTAGAGAACTTAGCATAAAGGCGATTACCTTGAAGAAGTTCGAGAACTAAACGAAGATGGCGCGCGTGTTCGTCTCTCGACTTCGAATAGATAAGGATATCATCGATGAAAACAAAAACGAAGCGATCTAAGAAAGCTTTACACACACGGTTCATCAAATCCATGAAGACCGCTGGTGCGTTGGTAAGACCAAAAGGCATGACCACGAATTCGAAATGGCCATAGCGAGTACGAAAGGCGGTTTTCGGAATATCTTCTTCCAACACGCGTAACTGATGATAACCGGAACGTAAATCGATCTTGGAAAAACAAGTAGCACCTTGAAGCTAATCAAATAAGTCATCGATACGAGGAAGAGGATAACGATTCTTTATTGTGAGTTTGTTAAGTTCACGATAATCGATGCACATTCGGAACGATCCATCCTTCTTTTTCACGAAAAGGACGGGCGCACCCCATGGCGAAGTGCTCGGGCGTATGAAACCTTTATCAAGAAGCTCTTGAAGTTGGCTCGATAGCTCGCGCATTTCTGATCGTGCAAGGCGATAAGGAGCTTTGGCAACAGGAGTAGCTCCGGGAACTAAATCGATACGGAATTCGACATCTCGAGTAGGGGGTAAACCGGGTAAATCGTCAGGAAAGACTTTAGGAAATTCACAAACAACGGGAACATCTTTATAAGTCTTTTTTTCTTTCTCCGGGTTCACAATGTGGGCGAGGAAAGTAACACATCGCTTTTGCAAGCATTTGTGTGCTCGAGTACATGACAAAAGCATCAACTTCTTTGAGGGAGTTTCACCGTAAACATGAAGTTGATCACCGTTTGGGATAGGGAAATGAATCATTTTATCGAAACAAACAACTTCAGCATGATTCTCACGAAGAAAATCCATACCTACTATGATATCGAAGCTACCCAACTGCATAGGTATGAGATTGATCGAGAAAATGTGGTTGTTGAGATTGAGATTACAACCACGTAGGACAGAATTAACGGTAACGGTCCTTCCGGTGGCGACTTCGACATCGAAAGTCTTTGGGAGTTTAGCGCGTTTACATTTAAAACATTTTTGAATTCTAACGATACAAAACAGTTATCGGCACCAGTATCAAATAAACATGAAGCATAAATACCATTAACGAGGAACGTACCATTGACAACATTGTTGTCATTCTGGGCCTGGCGGTGATTCAGGTTGAAAGCTCTTCCACGTGCAGCTTGTTGTTGATGCTGGGGCTGCGGTGGTGGCTGCTACGGGGGCTGCTGTTGCTGCGGCTCTTGCTTGACAGTACGGTTTGGGCAGACATTGGCAAAGTGGTTTGGACACCACACACGTAGCACACACGTGCTTTTGTAGCTGATTGTTGCTGGTTGGTATGGGGAGGAGCTGGTAAAGCTGGTGCTACAGGGGCCTGAGGAGCTGGCTGACGAGTACCACTACGGCAGCTGACTGTAAAGTGGCCGTAGATGTTGCAGTTTGTGCAAAAACGACAATTGCCACCAAAGGCATGATGATAAGTGCACTTTGAGCACAAAGGATGCGGGCCAGTGTACGCACTCTTTGCTGGCGGTGCGTTTGGTGCTGCTGACTGAAGTGGCTGAGGGTTCGCTGGAGCAGTAAGAGCAAAGTTCTTGCTCGGGTTTTCCCTTTTGCGACCAGACGACTGTTCTTTGGCTCTCGGGACTTTTCGGTAGTAGGAGCTGTGATTCGATAACGGCCTGATTCGCGACCTTGCTGCTTTTGAAATAACCAGACTGGACTCCTTTGTCATTAATCTCGGCGGCTAACTGGTAGGTCTCCTTGATAGTAGTAGGGCGTGCTGCTTGCACAAAGTCAGCGACGCAATCGGGCAGAGCGTTGAGGTACTTCTTGATTGCTTTCTCGGTCGTATCCACTTGACCGGAACAGATGATGCTCAACTGTTTGAAGCGAGCAGTGAGGCCAGCATTATCGGGACCATCTTGTTTGATATTCCAGAATTCGTTCTCCAACTTCTGGATCTCGTAGGGAGGACAGAATTCCTTGATCATAATTTCCTTAAGTTCCTCCCAAGTGAGTCCGTAGGCTTCGTCGTTCCCACGCCTGTTGCGCTCGGCTGTCCACCAGTCGAGAGCCCTTGATTGAAACACGCCGGTGACGTTGATAGTGCGCAGAGCCTCGGGACATCCACTCTGCCGGAATGTGACCTCGATAGAGTCAAACCAGTGGAACATGGCTCGGTCCTTCGGTGCCTGAGAAAGTAAGCGGTCCACATGCTTTGAACTGCTTAAAGTGAAGCGGGGTTTTGGGGCATCTCCCTTGGAGTCCACAGATGAGTTGCTGCTAACCGCTTGAATTTCGCTGACAATCTGTGGGATCACCTTAGCCATTTCCTTGGCTACCAGAGAGGTGATGCGTTTGTCGGCAGTGTTGCGCGGAGCGGTGCGGCGAGTGTGAATCCCATCGATGCCATCTACATAAAGGAATTGATTGGATGAGATTCGATTATAATAGAGTTATGTTTAGATATTTATTATTATTATTATTCATACAAGGCACAATGGCACGTATCCACGTAAACACAGTAAACACGTAGGCACATAGGCACGTAAGCACATAATCACGTAAGCACGTAAGCACATATTTTGCACGTATTCACTTCTAGTTGTCCATCATGCGTAGTGCGATATGAGATGCGAGATATAAGCGAGATATAACGATTAATAGCGAGATAATAATGTGTATGAGACACACATGTTCTCATAGGCATAAGCGAGTTAAGCGATTAGTTTGGTTGGTGTATTAATTAGCGTTTTAGATTACGAGAGTTGTGTGAGTTGTGCATATATTTGATGGAGCGTAAATGCGATAATTCGATAAATCGATAATTATGACAAATCATTAAAGCGAGAAATCGAAAAAGTGAAAATTCTCAAAATTTAAACACATAAATAATAATAAACTCGATGATGCGTAAATCGACGATTAGGCTTAAATCAATTGGGAGTGTCCGGGGTTTTGAGACGTTGACTACCCAAAGTGGTTCGACCATCCTTTGACTTTGGACCCACGCTTTGGCCTAATAGATAGATGCTCTCACCGCAAGCGGCTAACGGCATTATCCTTCCGGTTACTACGTGTTCCAAATCATCGGAATAATCGAGACTTTGGTGAGATTGAAAATCGAAGAGCGGAATTTGTTACTAAGATGCGGGTTTCACCCCTAACTTAGCAACGTCATTCCTACTTGTGGCTACGCGCACCGATCACATCGGGCGTTCCACTAGATAGAAATGGAGATTTTCGTCGAGATTTGGATATCACTGCTAACTCAACGAAGATATCTCGTGATGATAATACGCGGAAGAGCGATCTTATCGAGAGTTCTTGGCTATCACACTAATTTCGACTTGATCCTCGTTAGTGAGATACGATCGTTTCATAATCTTGTATATTATGTTTAGCCTTAGGAAAAGCATATTTAAGCATTTCTGTCAAGTAGTTTAGCATTTAGTTCAAAGAGTGGTCAATCGGGTACTTAGACATGCTACTAGGTCGAATCATGGAAACTCTACCTATTATCCTAATGTTATGGGCTCTGATACCAATCTGTCACACCCCAACAGATGACGGAATCATCGGGGTAGTGGCACTAAGCGAATCAGATCGATCAAGAGATCCCATAATAGTCATTTCAATGATAATAATCAACATTCAATATCCCATACTATCAAACTCATACAACCTTTAAAACAACTATTACAATTCAACAAAATCTCTTAAACACGAATCCAATTCGATCTCCCCTAATTTTATTACAAACCATTCTAAAAATAAACAAAACAAACTAAGCTAAGCATGCAACATCCAAGCATCCAATGCTAAAATCCTCAACTTTTTACATACGTTAAAATACAAGTCAATACAATTAAGTAAAGGTGAGTATACAGGTTTAAGTACTACTAGCATAATAGAGAAAGCGTTTGTGAAATAATCTACTATATATCATGATACACAAAACACTTCACACAACATAGGCTCATTTCTCATGCTAACTACCGTGAGAAGGCTAGCGCGTCCATCCTAACTAGACCACGTCGGGTGTAAGCCACACTATAGTACCATACTAGTTAAGGAGGCAAGTTAACGAAAACAAGTCCTAGTCACATGTTTCTAGTATCATGTATTGAGCACATATAATCAGATTATTCGCGTGTGAAACAGTTTGATTTGTGAGGTGATTTTGATAGAGGAACGTATGTAACACCCAAAAAGTGCATTAAAGCGAAAATGGGTCAAGTATACTCACAGTGGGTGCGTTTAGGTAGGAGTTCGGGATCTGAGAGGAGTTGTGGAGAGCGTCGGATCAGCCTGTAAACGAACAGAAGTGCATCAGTCTTCCGATTTGCTGAAACGGTTAAGTTTGAGTTGGGCAGTAGGCAAGTTCGGGCGAACTTGTATGTAAACATACAAGTTCGAGCGAACTTGCTATGTTTTGCTAACAAGAGTCAAGTTCGGGCGAACTTACAAGTTTCTTATTGGAAACTTGACAGTTTGGTCGAATTTTGGGTTTTTGTATAAGAGAGGAGATAAGTTCGGCCGAACTTGGGAAGTTTCCTTGGAAACTTTGCAAGTTCGAGCGAACTTGGGTGTTTTCTGTGGGAAAGTTGGGCATCAGTGCTCAAGTTCGGCCGAACTTGTCCCCCTAGAGGGCAAGTTCGAGCGAACTTGGCTAGCCAGTTGTACAAAATCAGTGCAATCTTCGAGCGAACTTGAGGTTTAGGAAGGATTAACTGGGCCAGTCAAGTTCGGCCGAACTTGGTAACACCAAGTTCGAGCGAACTTGACCCAAAAGTTGGGTTTTCTTTGTTTATTTTGCGTTAAGAGTTCGTTTGGCTATTCGGTTCGTATTAAATAGTTATATTAAGCGTTATAATTGATATAATAGTGCGATTTAGCGATTCGAGTGCGCGAGAGCGATGCGATAGCGAGCGTAATAGTAACCACACACACACGTAACACATAAAACCACATAAATAACTGCGATTTGCGATGCGATATGTATTAATAAGCGATTAGATGCGATATATCATACATAATCATAATTAGTTAACATAAACTTTATTAATAAGCGAATCTCCGATTTACAAAGGATAGATACAATCGATAACAAAGAAAAAGATAACAACGAATTTCCGAGTTGTTACAAAGTAATCTCAGGTGATAACCTAGTAGAAATAGAAACATGATTACAACAACTATATTATTTAATACTACTTTTTATTTGTATAGAATTTTTAACTGCAAAGAAGCAAACAAGCAACATTGATTTAAGGAATAAATTGGTTTGCAGCATGGGGAGGAGGAATAAAGCATTATTTCAGATTTGGAGGTTACATGGTACTAGGCTAATGACCCGGAAAAGAAGTTCAAGGTGAGAAAGGTTAGGGAGGATGTAGGAAAGGAAATTGATGTAAACCCGTGGGTAAACGAAATCTGGTGGAATAAGATGGTGACCTAAAAAGAAAATTTATCTATTCCTGGCCCTCGGCTCAACTAACTGATTTTGAATTGTATTTTGTCTTGATTTGGTTGTTTTAGTTTGCTTGGACTTTGAATAGGTTTTATGTTTGTAATAGTTGGCTCGTGTGTGATCGTGAGTATAGAGTTAGAAGTAGTAATTGGTATCGTTGATAAACTCAAATCGGTCAAAATGGTTGTTTACGTTTTGTCTAAGTTAAATGAAGGATGGTCAAATAGTCAATAGTGTCATTGATATAACGTAAGGTGTCATTGCTAACATAATTTCTAATAAAATGTGGTATGTAAAATTTCTAAAAACCACATGTGTTTGCACACAGGTTTTACTACTAGTACATATAATAAAGTAAATCAATTGGGACACATGGCAATCATTGAGACTATCTAGAATTTTTTTTTTCTCGCCTAATGTTAATTGACAACCACCAATAAAAGGATCTTATCACTCCATCATATATAGCTTCTTTTATTGCTTTTTAAATTTTGTTCATGAATAATATTTTTTTTTTAAATCACATGATCAAGTTTCCATTTACCTATATTTTTATTTTACTCATCTTTATTTTAATCTTACCATTCCATATTATTTAAAGCATCTCAATACCCAATGTTATTGTATATTTATGTCTGTAATTTATAATTTATTACATTTTATTAAGGTTGTTATACTTTCTATTTATATTTAATGTTGTTATACATAAATATTATATTTTTTATTTAACTATTAATATACATTTGACAAAATTATTATTGTTTTATTTATCTATTGTTATTATCAAGAATTAATAGTAGAGATGGGGTGAAACTACTAATTCTAATAGAGATGGTAAAAATATAAATAAAAGATGTAATGTTATATATATATATATTAGGATCATGAGAAAACTAGTTTAAATGAGAAAACCAAAAAATTAACTATAAAAGCCCAAAAAACATATCAATTTTTTTGTTATTTTTTATTAAAATTCGCTATATATATTATATAAAAAACATTTAAAAAAACATATAATGCACATGTGTAGTACACATATAGTGCACGTGTGCAGTACAAGTTTTTTTTTTTGAAAAGAAAGTTTTTTTATACATAAAATCCGCGATTTTTTTTTAAAAAAATTGTAAAAAATTGTATGTTTTTATGCTTTTTTTTTGGCTTTTTGAGTTAGGTTTCTAGTTTTATGAATTATGTGAGTATTTTTTGGAATAAAATTATTTTCAGTAGTGTGCGAATTATAATTGTAACTTTTTATTTTCTCATTAAATGTAATGCAATGCCTAAATACAATAATAAGTATTATATAATATAATATATTTATTTTTGTATTATTTTCAAAGATAGTTTGATTATATGTTTCTCATGATTTTAAATTTTATAATACCTGCCTACATCATCTTTATATAAACTCATTTATGTCAAATCTAATTTAATAAAAAAAACTCCAAGTAATGCCATATGGTTATTCAAAATTTCAATAATGCCACATAACATTTTTTCTTCAATCATTAATGATATTATTTAATTAAATATCTAATTTAATTAATGATTATTGTTAATAATATTATGCTATTAATATTATTATTAATTAAAATTCAAGATTGATGATTTAAAAAATACTTAAATTTTTTATTAAAAGAATTTTCAACGTTTTTTTAACGACAATTATCTATAATTTTAAAACCATTGATTTTAATACTTTTTAAAATGAATAATCATGTTTAAGTTTTTTCAAATGATTTACAATTTTCATATTCCACGTATTAGTTGTGGTTGTGATTTATTCTTGTATTTCACAATAATTTATGTTTAAGGTGAATATTATGAACTACTTAGGTTAATCACATATTTGTAATAGATTTTTGTTTCTTTTTTAGTGGAAGTGTTTGAATCTTATTTATTCTTCTTTTCAGGTTGTAACGGGTTCATATCAAAACGAGTGATTTTTAGAGGTCATAAGGATATGAGTCATGTTCGGCCAACATTTAACAACTTTTGTGCATTCTTTTTTTTATATATAGACATTTTGTGATGTTTGATGTATTGTTTATGACTAACGAAAACATATTGTCAAAAATATGATATAAGATTTCTTTTTAATAAAACGATTAAGAACATTATAGCATTTGAATACTTTTGATCATTTCACCTTTTTGGTTTTTTTTAAAATGAAACATGTTACTCGGTTGAATCTTTCCGACAAAATACGACTCTATTGATCGTTTCCGCTATCATATGTAAAAATGGAATTTCAATCCTATGATGTATTTAGAGATTTACAAATTATATATATATACACACAGCCCGTGCAATACGAGGGTCTATAACCTAGTTGAATATAAATGTCTGGTCTTTGGTTTGCGTTTACAAGAATATTTATTATATAGTTTAAATTGTTCAGCCTATATTTACAAGAAATTTTATTATATAGTTTAAATTGTTCAATCCCGTGTAACATGGGGATAATAGTATATTATTACACCATATACCTTGTCTTTTAAAATCCAGAATTACTCTCATACAGAAGGTTTTGAAAAAGGATTCGGGGAACTTCAATCTTTTAGAATGGTGGAAAGTTAATAGCCCGAGATTCCCGATTTTGTCCTTAATGATTAGAGACTTATTCGCAATTCCAGTGTCAAGGTGGCTTCAAAATCTGTTTTTAGCACAAGCGGGAGAGTTTTAGACCCGTATATGAGTTCTTTGACTCCTAGATTGTTCAAAGTTTAGTTTGCACCCAAGATTGGCTACGAGATGGTTCTACTTCAATCCAAGTTCTCTTAGTTGAAGAATATTGGGACACAATTCAAGAAATCGATAAAGATATGTTTAATTATTAATAAGTTTTGTAATTTTATTCATTATAGAATAGGTAACCTTGCTATTGCTTATTTTAATTGAATATTATTTAACATAGCGTTTGATAGGAGGAGAATCATGAAGTTGCAATACAAATTAAAAAGTGAAGACGAATATAAAACTTATTTTAATGGTTTTTTATTATACATTTTGATTTGATTATTGGTTGATACTTAATACAGTTTGAGTTTGTGGCTTTGTTTTATTAAATAATTAACTCTTAGTTTGGCATTGTGTTTTTTTATAATAGTTGTTGATCATGTTTATAAATACAATAAATAAAAGTTATAGGGCATGCATCCAGAAGGTTGAGTGTATCATCTCAAAATAAATTAATATAGATAAATAATAAGATTGAAGACATACTAAATGTGGGTACGTTGTGATAAATATATGCATATGTATGTTGTTATTATTTAAATCATCAAAAGAGTTTTTCTGAGGTTGAGTTAATGAAAAAAAATAAAACTATCAAATTCCTAAACAAATCTTCGTGTTTGTGAAAGAAATGTTCACACTTTTTAGTTATTAGCAAGTTACGTTTTTTAAAATATTTGACTCCCTAGCGTTTGAAGCTATCCACTTCTTGACAATGGTTCAACGGATCATCCACAACAATTGTTCAACCTCAGGGAGCAATGGTTGTCTTTGGAAGGTTAGAGTTTGCAATTCAGAAATTGGTGGCGTAGCTTGTTGCCCGTCTACCTTCTGTTTTGATGTAATTCTGTTCATTCTCGATCAACATTTTTAATATTAATTAAAAGGTAATTTACATTTAAAAAAATTCAAAATATTATATCCCTAAAAAGATTTTTTAGAAGGCTTTAGAGCATTCACATCCAACTCCTTCATTTTTACCCTATATTACACTAAAAAACAATTATCTTTTCTCTCTATTTTATTTTCTTTTAATTACATTTTCATATACACTTTTTAATATTAAAATGAGAGAAGAGTATCTCTTAAATTTACAGATAAACAATAACATTTTCACTTTTTATAATATTAAACTCTCTAAAAAATGAGAGTGTGTGAATCTCCAATCACAATATTAAGAATCACAAAACAAATATAATAATGATTTCACTTCTCGATGTCACCTACAGCTTTTGTACTTCATGGTATTTGTGTACATCTTCTGTGACATGAAAACAAGTCAAAATCACAAATGGTAGCCTAGACAAGAGTTGCCCGCAACAATTTAAACCCGACCGACCCTATAAAACCCCACCCGAACTAACCCGAGAAACGTTTACCTAAATCTAATATGGTTCGGTTATCGGATAAAATATCTAGCCTAGAAAACCTGAGAAACCCGACCCGAAAAACCCGAGAACCAAACCTGAAGAACACCAACCTTCAAGATGGAATGTGGAAGGTAAAGTGTTGCTAGTTTATCTCCTCATAAATGTAGAAAACAAAGTGTTGCTAGTTAATCTCCTCAGCCGATATTACGATCCAGATCTCCATCTCAATGGATCCATGTAACATCTAATATAAAAAAGTAAT